>SKCR01015496.1:0-108240 GCA_019454045.1 Zanthoxylum bungeanum
GGAGTGCAAGTGACAGAACTTATGGATGGAATCTTCATCGCTTGCACCATGAACCATTCAGTTGTTGATGGCACATCCTTTTGGCATTTTTTCAATTCTTGGTCTGAAATCTCCCGAGGTTTTGATTGTATTTCAAAACTTCCTGTTCTCCAACATTGGTTTCTTTGTGAATCGGATTGCCCCATTCACCTGCCTCTGTGGTGCATTGAACAACCTTCCAAAACTTACACTCCGCCTCATTTGCAACAAAGGGTTTTTCACATTACAAAGGAAAACATTGCAAAACTCAAAGAAAAAGGCAATGCTCAGATTGGTACCAACAAAATATCCTCTCTCCAAGCACTCCTGTCACATATTTGGCGATCTGCTGTTCGTAATAAATCTCTTGATCTGGATGACGAAGTTTATTTCTTTTTATCAATAGGAGTTAGACCAAGGCTGCAACCACCATTGCCAACAGAATATTTCGGAAATGCAGTTAAATCAGAAATCATATCAATTAAAGCAAGAGATCAACTTGAACAAGGGGTTGGATATGTAGCATTGGAGATGAACAAGATTATCGCTATGCACACATCTGAAAAGATAAGGAACCAATTGGAGTCTTGGAGAGAAAAACATGGGGTAACCACATGGGAAAGCCTGAAGAAAAATACTTGTTTTGCAAGTAGTTCTCCAAGGTTCAACGTTTATGGTAATGATTTTGGATGGGGAAGACCAATTGCAGTAAGAAGTGGTCCAGGGAACAAGGTTGATGGGAAGATAACTCTGTTTCCTGGAGTGGAAGAAGGGAGTGTTGACATTGAAGCTTGCTTTTTGCCTGAGACATTGCAGGGAATGGGACATGATGCAGAGTTCATGCAACTTATACGTTAACTGTTCCAGTGTATTATTTATGTCTTTGCTGTTAATTTATTAAACATTTCGTTTTATTGCTAAGCTTATTCAATGGTCACAGTATTAGTTTTAATCTGCATTGGATACACATTATATCCATGTTATACACTTGATATACCTTTCAATCTTTGAGTGAGTCGGTGAATTAAATTTTAGGATTCGTGTATTTTTAAAACGATTGACAGCATTAGTCTTAATCCTATGCTTGAGTGATGGTCAGTACATAAATCCATTTGTATGCGGTTTGTTCTTGATGCTTATCGGAATGGTGATGAAACTAAAATTTGCCAATCATTCTCCCGATCCAAATTGCAATGCAAAGGTAACCCTTTGAATCTAAACAAAGTTATGATGATGTTGTATGACTAGACTCCAAAAAATACTGGAGCATGTTCATATTTGGCAGGTCATCATGGTTGCAGGAGATCACCATGTTGGCATTTTTGCCAGGGAGCGAATTAATGCTGATGAGGAACTCTTCTCGATTATCGTTATGAGCCAGACAGTGCTCCTGCTTGGGTTAGAAAGTAGAAAGCCCGAGGCATCTGGGTCAAAAGAGGAAGGTGCTCCTTCAAGTAAGCTTGCTTAGTATGAGACTATGAGCATGAATTTTAACTTAAAAATCAAAAATTATCTTTCGTTTTATTTTATTGATCTTCGGAGACAGGTGTATCCTAATCCTCTTATCATTTTGTTGTTAATATATGAATCGCATTTTATTTCGAAAATGTTCTTTTATGTTACCACCATAAACTTAGTGCTAGTGGTGTGAATGGATTTGCCTTGGAGAAAGACAAAAATATGAAATGGGCTGCTTCAAAAATATATTCGATAACTGTATGTTTCTGTAAGCTCAAGGAGTTGAGGGTAATATGCCAATAGCAGAAGCGGATTGATATGCAAAGTTACTATAAACTGACTTAAGAATTGTAGAAAGAGTATAAGCTAAGTTAACAGTATAAATAATTTTCTAGATGGCCTTCATGCTTACAATTTGGAATTGGAATTACTCTGAATTGGGGCACATGCATATGCTCTTGGTAATTGAAATTGAGACCCTTGAGCCCCTACTTAGGCCCCAATGGTTCTCTTGAAAGATTCCAGTTTCTTTTTTGAGAAGTGCACGAACAGAAATACAGACTCTTTTCCATCTGGTCTATCTACGTATTTTGGTGGAATCAATCACTTCTAGAGTTTCAAAAATGATATGCAGCTCTCTTATACCCAAAAATATGAATGAAGATGCAAATGGACCGTTGATTTTGTCCCCCCAAAACAAAAAAATATATATATTTACATGTGTGGTTCAGAAAACAAAACTAAAGGGAAGTGATAAAATTCTGAACAATTTCACCATAATATTAATACCAGAGTCGTAACTGTCCCAAATAACCATAATACAACAGGTCTGCTATTCCTATGAGCAGTGTTGGTATTATCTTGAGAGGGATTTTGCAAGGTATTGGGGTGGTTCCTGCAGCAGCAGGAGGAGGGGGGGCAATCGGGGGAACGTCACATGTGCCAAATGTAGCATTTGCCTGCCCAAAACGAGAAAACTGTTAAAACTACAGGAGAATTTCGAGCTTCAATGGTTATTGTATTTACCTAAAGACAACATAACCTAAAGCCAAGTTAGATAGCAGGTGATGTCAAGGAAATGGTTATCATTGACAAGGAAACGTAAGCCTAAGTGGTTATTTATGTCATCGACAGCTTGATGCAATGGCAACCAGTGTAAAAACATTTTGAACAAGTCTAAAACTTTTGCAGACATATGCTATTAGGAAGGTGTAATGGTGCCTAAGAAGGTCAAATAGATAACAATTCAACAGATAATGTTAATCACAAACCTTGCAATAAGCTACATTGTCACATCCACAAGTAAGATGACCATTTGCCCCATCTATGGCTTCTGGCCCTCCTCCACCATCACTCCTCTGCAATGACAATTCACACTATTTACCAAAAGATCTTCGATACATTTTTTTCGTGTTGTATTTTCATTTTTCTAGGCTGGAGAAGGTCTAATAAAATGGTCTACAAAATTCAGAACAGCATGAGTACCTGATAAAAATCAACAGCAATGAAGTTTGGCCACCGTTTACCAGCTGCTTCATAGCAAGTATTCATCATCTTAGTTAGCGGAGCTGAGTTGTCCAAGCACGCTTCTGTTACATTAGGATTATCAGGAAAGTAGTTTTGAAGAACCAGTGATCTTGTTTTTGTATTCAGGGGAGGAGATTCAGCCCGGTTCTGACATGAACCATCATTCATTCCCTCATTTCCATCTGCAATTCATTGATTTATAAATTTAGTTTTCTTCTTTCAGGAAAAAAAGGGGACATATTTATCAACCATGCAGATGTCAGGACAATCCTCAATCTCGTAGAAGTGCCATATAAAATAACAAAATGACAACAATCACGGGATGATCTAATATTTGGTCTGCTCTAGTTCTGTTGGTTATTTTTCAATCCCTCACTAATGTCAAAAATCAGTGACTGGAATCGGAAACCGGTGGTTACATTTGCTACATCCTGTGTGTATATAACAACAAATATTTGATAGGTTTTGAAAATAATACTCACACTGATTTTCTACCACATATCTCCACTGGTAAGCAATCCCCTCAGAAGTTTCCTTCCTAGACATAGAGGTGAAAACCACCAAACGCTGATTCTGCTTAACCATATCATCCACCGTTGGCCAATCTCCACCATTCTTGGGCATCTTTGACACGGGGAACATGTAATTGCTTAAACCAGATGCTTTAAAAACCTTTGTCAGGCCTTGTGAGGATGTCACATAATCCTCAATAAAAATGGTGACAATCTCAGATGGGTTTGCTTGCAGAAACGCTTGGATCTCTTTGAGTACATTAATTGCAGGTTGCTGTGAGATTAAACAATATCATATCAAAAAAAAAAGGAAATCACCTTTGAAGTATATACTAAATGAAGGAACAAATCAAATATTGTTAAATTCAAGGGACATTTTTACTTACAAATGCAGTGAAGTTGAAACAGCTGCCACCAGTGGAGTGACATAGCCAAATATCATTATTGAAATCGTACATATCCAGCATAAATCCTCTAACCCCATTCTAGAAAAAGAATACACGTCTAAGCAGAACATATCTGACAAGTTGAGTTTAATCTAATTCAAAGAAATTAACTTAAACTCATTGAAGCCTTGATTCTACTTAAATGGGGATGTGACATAATCATTTTTTTGTAACTATTTTGGTTTAATTTAAACTTTAAAGTGCTCTAATATAGTGAAAATAAAGCTGCAGTGAAAAAAGAAAACTTTTACTAAGAAACAGAGAAATCCATTCTTATCACTTATAAGTTATCAGGCAATCTTTTACAATCTAAATATGAGAAGCGGAGAGGGTTGTTTCACAGTCTAAAAAGGAAAATTCTGCCTCGGAAATAAAGGGTGGAGAGTATGCCTATGTCCATTGATTCAGTCAAAATCATTAAACAAGACAAAACTTAAAATGAAAATTCTAAATCTAAGTTCACACTCACATAGGAGACAGCAATGAAAATATGCAATCAATCAACTTGAATCAAAACCTACAACTAACCAACTTAGCCAGAATGCTTAAATTCAATTAAATGGGTTTAAGGAATTAATCTTTTTGCACCATTTTGGTTTAATTTAAACTTCAATGTGGAATTATTTAGACCAAAAAACTTTTACTAATAAACAGAGAAATCCATACATATCGGCCATGCTTTAAACTGTTTACAAATAGAGAAATTCAAACATAAAAAACCATAAGAGGTTGATTTTCACATTCTAGAAAGGAAAGTTCTGCCTCCATAAATGGATATGTCCATTGGTTCAATCAAAATCATTGAGTATGGCACAAAAATTGAAATTTCTAAAGCTAAGTTCACACTAATAGCAAATTGCAGCAGAAATATGTAATCAATCAAGTAATCCAGCTTTCTCTGACCTTAATTTTCAATCAAAAGCAACAACTAACCAGCTTGGCTCCTAGAATGCTTAATTTTTCATTAAACAATTATCACTGGCACCCACAAGACAGAAACAAAAATGCTTTCTTACTTACATTAAGTTGATTGGTTACAGTATCTTCCTGGTTCCTGGGAGATACAAGAATCGGTCCAATCGCCGGTCTGGCTCCCAGAAGAGAATAAGAATTGTGTGTTGTTAACCATGAGTATTTGTTAAATGGCAATCCTTTCACCTAATAAAAACCAAACCCACTCACCCACATGCGGAAACGAGTAAAACGCCATTAGTTTTTATTTAAAGAAAAAAAAAAAACGTTACTTTCGATGTGGGATTAAGGGGTTGAATCCTGGCACATCTTGGGCGAGTGTTGCCACTAACAGGACAAGTTTGACACGTCAATCCGGAGTCGCAGACACTGTTAGAAGAACAAGTCTCTCCGATCTTGAGACTGAATGAATATGTCAAAAGAGATACCGTTATGAACAGAAGTTGGATTTGGAGATTCTTGAAAAACTTCGAGCCCTGCAGCAGAGAGAAACAGCGTGTGCATTCAATGGCAACAAAAAAAAAAAAGGGAAGTTAAAGAATTTTGTAAAATATATTTGCATGCCTTCATTTCAGGATCTGTATTTACTGTGTGAGACTTGATAGAGAACTGAGGGTGGTTTTGAACTTTGAACGGTGACTACTTCTGTTACAAGAACAAAGCTGAGGCGATATGAGTTTGGTAAGAGACGGGACATAAAAAATAAAAAAAAAAAATTAACATTTACATTTGTTAATTGGGTTGTTTTGTTTCACCACGATGTAGACCCGGCCGGCGGTTCGGTTCCGGTTCGGAACCGAACCGAACCGGCCGGTTTCCGGTTCCACAAGTGTGGAACCGGAACCGAACCGGTTAAATCCGGTTCGGTTCCGGTTCCACACTTAAGTGGAATCGGAAAGTCGAACCGAACCGGAACCGAACGGTTCGGTTCCGGTTCGGTTCGGTTCATTTTTTTTTTTTTAATTAATTAAAATAAAAAAATGAGAGGAGTCAAATCATTAAATAAAAAAAATTTATTAATTAAAAAAAATGAGATTAAATTTATAAATAAAAAAAAAAATTATTACATTGAAGAGCTTGAGCTTAAATTTTTAAAATTTAAGTTGCCTACGTATCCTACAAGGGTGAGATGAATCAAAGCTCACGTAGTTCCATTACAAGTTTAAGACATATCCCTTTGTAAATTATAATTTTACATTTATCAATCATCATTATCAGTTGATCCTTCGGCTCCGGGTCCGCAGCTTCCGCTTGCACTTGTTGCAGAAGCATTATCGAACAAATCTTCAAAATCATCGGGGGCATCTTCTTGTTGTCTCAGATCAGCTCGAGTCCAATCATCCACACAAGCTGTTGCTTCTAGAGTGCTTGGATGTAATGAAGATCGCCTAGCTTCCAATATATTACCTCACAAGCTGAAGGCTTGCTCAACCGCAACGGTGGAAATAGGTGCTGCCAATATCTCTTTAGCAATAATAGATAAAACAGGATATATATTTTGATGCCGGTTCCACCATTCAAGGATTTAAAATTTTTACTGCATAAACTTTCATTAGAAAACTCAAAATTTGTAGATAAATAATTATCTAATTCAGGGTTATTAGTTGTTGTCGTATCCCTAGATTTTTTATTTCGTTGTAATAACCAACGATCCCCTGCGCTAAGTCTTGGTTGAATTACCGGTTCGCTACTACTAGACTGACCTATTGTTCCTAAGTTATATCTTACAATATAATCATTAAATAAAATAATTAAATCACTTTTTAAATTCGTCATTATGCTCGTAATATCAATGTCATCTAATATTCCTAAATAACCATAGTAAGCTTGTAAACCACCATTCAAACCTTCTAATTTAAATCTAGGATCAAAAACAGCAGCAATAAGATAAAGTAAAGGAATTTCTCTAAAATAATTCAACCATTTTTCCTTCATAACAGTAATGGCTTCGAGCAAAACAAATCATTAGGGTTGTCACTGTCAACATGTTCATCGAGAGTGCCAACAATATTCAAACTTTCAAGAAGAAATAAATGTGCAGTGGGATAATAAACACCGCTAAAAACTAAAGTAGCATCATTAAAAACTCTTAAAATATCTAAAATTCTTTCACAAATATCCCATTGACTAGGATAAAGTGTGATATTTTGAACATGTTGAGAAAAAAAACTACATAATGCATCTTTGTATTGAAGTGCTTGACATAAAAGAAAATAAGTAGAATTCCAACGTGTTGGAACATCTCTAGAAAATTTAATCGGTTTAATACCATTTATTTTACAAAACTTGGTCCATTCCCTCCTAACTTGAGAATATGACCAAATACAGTTAAGTGCCGTTTTAATAGGATCAAGGAAAGGAGATAATAATTTTAGACCGTCTTGCACACATAAGTTTAGGACATGACATGTACAACGAATATGAAAATATCGACCCCCTAAATTTGGTTGACATATTTCTTTTAAATCATTGATGGATGCAGTATTTGCAGATGCATTATCAAATCCAATTGTTAAAATTTTTTCTCCTAAACCATATTCATCAAAAATTACCTTCATCATTCTATAAATATTATGTGCAGTATGTTGGTCATCAAAAACTCTAAATGCAATGAGTCGTTTTTGCATGGTAAATGATGCATCAATCCAATGACAAGTCACACCCATGTATGAGTGTGTTTGCCAATGGTCACTCCAAATATCAGAACATATAGAAATACGACCTTTCATTTCTTTAAATATTTCATTTAAAATAATTTTACCATCTTTATATAATTTGAAAATATGACGTTTTGTTGTGTTTCGAGTCATTCTACATGCAGCAGGTGTAGGACACAGGACCTGGGCGACGCCGTTCCTAGGCTCGCGGCCTAGTTGGGAAGGATTACATAACATGGAGTCGCCACCCGGTGTGAACCGGGACAAAGATTTAAGGCCGCACTCACCCCTCGCAAGGGAAAACCTCAAACCGTTGGGTTCGGAATGGTCCCTTACTTATGTCACTTGTAATGAAAGGATTCATGTAATAATTTAAACAAGCTGAAGTAACACTTATTCCTAAGGGTATCATGCTTCTAAATTCACATTTATAAAATAAAATATGCGTCTAAATATACATGTATTTCACATATATCTTACATTTAAATTTGCATGCTTAACATATATCAAGATAGCAACTAACATACAACTTTACTTGCATATCACATTCAGGAAAAAACACAAGCACACATATTAACCATACAAGCACACATATGGGCACTTTTCAAGTGGTACGTGGAATTGTGGCCCAAGTACAGACCGCACTACCGTCCATTCGAAATCGGCTACGGAATTTACGTCTGGGTTTCCATCCGATATACCGCAAGAAATAATGCTCAAATGTTATCATGACATAAGCATACGAATCGTGACACATTTGCATAAGAAAGATCAACTAATAGGCAATTATGCATGAATATAATAAGACAGACTCAGTTCAGTGTGTGTGCGTTCGTGTAGCGTTCGTAAACGCGTTCGAACGGAAATGAAACAGAATGCTCACGTTCGAGTAGCGTTCGTAAACGCGTTCGAACGGAAATGAAACAGAATGTTCACGTTCGAGTGGCGTTCGTAAACGCGTTCGAACGGAGATGAGACAGAAAGCTCACGTTCGTATGGCGTTTGTTAACGCGTTCGAACGGATACGAGACCTGACACATAATAAGGAAAAAACACATGCGCGTTCGAGTTGCGTTCGTGAACGCGTTCGAACGGACACGGACCTGATGCAATACATAAACAGAAAATAAAAGGGCGCGGCGAAGCACTGCCGTAAAGGTGACCTTTTGGGGCTCTTGATCTCTCGAAGAGATGACCTTTAGACCAACATGCTAAGCTCATGCGCGTCATATCACACATGCAAGAATAGAACCAATCATATCAACCAAGTATGCCCGATTGAACGCATCTTACATCCAATCCGAACACACGTCAACCGGCGCGGCAAAGCATCGTGGTAAAGGGCTTTTAGCCCCTCCCCATAGGGGATCTCACAACACACTTACTAAGCCCATGCGCTCGATTGACGAAAATAAAGATAATAATATCAAACTAAGTATGCTCGATTGAACGTATCTTGCGTCCAACCGAACATACATCAACCGGCGCGGCGAAGTAGTGTCACGAATGTGGCCTTTTCAGCTCTTTGTCTCACAAATGGAGGACCTTTGGACTAACTCACTAAGCCCATGCGCTTGGTTGAATCATACAAAAATAAACAATATATTGAATTCAAGAGAAAACTAAATAAACGAAAAGCAACACAACGAAAAAGAGATGGTGCCGTTTACTCAAGCGGTACGTGGAGTTGTGGCCCGAGTACAGATCATATTACCGTCCATTCGGAATCGGCTATGAAATTTATGTCCGGGTTTCCATCCGATATACCGCGAGAGTTGACACATCTCTCATTCATCTAATGCCCACAACATATTACATCTCATAATTCATGCATATTTACATACTCAAAAATCACAACACACATTTCAACATTACAATCATACACGAAATACTTAATAAATAATGCGGAAAAGGAAAACAAGTGTGAAAGATACCCTCAGGTCTAACCTTTTAAGCCGTCTCTCGGACTCACGTTCCACGAAGATCGAAAGGGGGGTAAAGCTCCGCAACTTTTCTGGTCCCTGGTTCAACGTCCTAGCTCACTGCTTCGCTGCTTTGCTTATTGTTCGAACTCCGTTCTGCTCCTATTCGGCTCCTGTTTTGCTGCTCACTGCACGGGCTACCTGTTTCAATGTTTTCAAAGAACTATTCCAAGTTGTGTGGGTTCTTAGTGCAATTAAAAGTGATTATTTTTAAGGTTATCTATGTAGTTTTCTAAGTTACTGTTTTTTTAAGGATTTTGGGCTACTGTTTTAAGGTAATCTATGAGGTTGTTTTGGCGTGTTTTAGAATTCGGCTATGGGTGAGTTTGGGTTCGGCTATGGAGGGTGGTCTTGTGGTGGTTTCTTTGTTTTCTTTTTGTGTGTGTATGAAGTGTTTTCTCTTGGATGTGTTTTGGGTGTGTAGAGAGAGTTTAGAGAAATTTCGAGAGAGCTTGGGTGTGAATTGTGTTGTCTGAAGGAGAGGATGGCCTTGGTTAGGGGTTGTTTATATAGAGAATGGCTAGGGTTTACAAGGGAAGGGATTTGTGCATTAAATTAAGATATGATTTAGTTTTAAACAAGGAAATCAAAGGATTGAGGGGGGGACAAAATATTTTACTTTAGGAAGTTGTAATATTTAGTTTGTGTTGGTTTAGGAATACAAATATTTTATATTGGTGAGTATCTTATTAGATTAGGAAGTCAAATATATGATTGGCTTTAATTGGTTATGATTGATTTTAATTTAGGCATATCTTCTTTTTAGTTTAGTATGTGATTTGTTTAATTTAGGCATGATTTTAGTTTAAGTTGGTAATTGTTTATTTTAATTGGTAAATGGTTTAAATATTTTATTTAATGTTTAATATTTAATTTAATATTTAATTACTTAATTTGGGATGTGTTTTATGGGCTTTGGGGAGCTAAATGGGCTGGGTGTGAGGCTAGCAGCAAAACCAGAATTACCGACACCGTTCGAACGCTCCCTTGAACGCTACACGAACGCCCGCAATCTGTTTCCCGTTCGAACGAAGCAACGAACGCAGCACCAACGAAGACAGTGAGCTTGGTTATTCTGAATTCCCCCTTCCGATATCCGTTTCCCGCGGCTTTCATGATTCAAAAGGTAGTGCCTCCAAATGAGACTCATCATCGGGTTTCACATGCGAAAATGCAATGCCTACAGCAGGGTTTAAAGCATTATGCACGTAATTAGTAAAATGAAGTTTTTCACCAAAGCTTAAAGAAAGATGTGCCATACATGTTAATTTCGCAAATTCTTCTCTATTTTTTGCATCAGAATATTTAAATAAATCTACACTACTTGTATCTCTACTAGATGATGCGTACCTGGCCATTTGAGTCTGCGTCGTATCAATGCCAAATTCAACCGGATGATGTTTCTCCATGTGCTTGATCATATTTCCGTATCCACCAGAAAATTTATAGATAACCCCACAATAGTTGCAAATTGCTCGTTGTGAACCATCGTCTAGGCGTTCCAAATTAAACTGAATTTTGAAAATATCGGAGGACCGAGCCTTAACTTCTCTTCTCCGTGATTGTGCACTGACACTGGGGCCGCTCTCTTGGGTCGGCATATTTGACATTATGTTCTCGGATGAGCTTGCCATTTGAATAATTGCGATGCGAATGCCGAATGTGATAACAAATTAATTAACAACTAAAATCTAAAATAAGAGAATTGTATTGAAGTAAGATTGAGAATAAGAGATTTATAGAAAATGATAGAGTTGAGAAATTGGTGTGATGAAATTATGAAAAATGAATCCTATTTATAGAATTTTAGAATTTTTTTGATACCAAAAATGCCCCTAAATATAACCGTTTTATTACCGTTATTAGGGGTACATTAGTAATTTTTTATTTTATATAATAAAAAAAAATTTATAATTTTTTTTTTATTTTTTTTTTTTGGCAGGGAGCCAAACGGCTCCCTGCATCCCCCAACGGCAGTAGCCGTTGGGGGAATAAGGCCCCCAACGGCTACTAGCCGTTGGGGGCCTTAGGGTTCCTGTTGGAACCCTACGGTTCCAACAGGAACCCGACGGTTCCAACCGGAACCGTTCGGTTCCGGTTGGAACCGTCCGAACCGGTGGAACCGTACGGTTCCACCGGTTCGGACCGGTTCGAGTTGGGGTGGACCCCAACTGAACCGGTCCCATTCCGGTTCGGTTCCGGTTCCGAACCGGAACCGTGGCCGGGTCTACCACGATGTGCTTTTTCTGATTTTGCCGTTTTCGTCGTCGTTTATTTTACAGAATTTGGATACGGTGCCGAAGGACATTTCAATATTTTTATTTCAAAAATTTTAGGGGATATTTTTTAAGAAATTAAAATATATAAGCAAGAAATGTTATTAAAAAATATCCTCTTAAAAATCTCTTTTTTATTTTTATCATATTTATTATCCAAACTAACTGGACTAAGAATAAGGGAAGTATTGTGAACATGAATGGTAAAAATTATTAGTGACATATTCTCAAATATGGATTTTGATGATGCAACACAAGAAGACTTCGACACACATCCGCGAGCATTATAAAAAGTTATCGAAGCAATATAAATATGAAGACCTCAAAGCCAAACGAAGAAAATCTAATGTAGTATTATAGCTTAGGGCTCTCAATGTAAGTGAGTTTATAATTCAAGTAATGTAAGTTCATAGGACTCATATACATTCATATATATGCATCATGGTCAAGTGTAAAATATTTTTAACCTTCAAATCCTGAGATTTCTGCACTGGAACCGGCATATCGGTCACTCACACTGACATATTGGTACCCATGCTCTATTTTGAGCAGTTTTACATCGTTTCTAGAACCGGACTATTTCATACCGGTCAGTCTGGAGTTTGCATTGTTATTGAAACCGAACTATAGCATATCGGCATTCATACTGGTCTACATTGTCATTGTGCATGCTCTCTGAAACCGACATTATCTATATCGGTCAATAATCCGATCATTGTTGCGCTTACCAGTGTCAAACATTAATATTTTATAGCTGTTATTATGGCAGACCGGCATATTGGTCTCTGTAGATCGACATACCGGCCTCAGCACACACAATAGGGACTGCTTTCATTTTTTCTATAAATTGAGTCCCTATTTCGTTTTTAGAAACTTCTTACACTTCTATACATTTTCTCTAAAGGCAAAAACATTGAGAGTAACCTAAATTTTCTTGATCATACACTCTCATCACATTCAAAAAGCACAAACTTCACCTTCATTTCATTTTAGCGAGCTTGATTTACTTGGATTAGAAACTCACAATCTTAATCTTCTTTATTTTTTGTAAGTGCCGAAGTTGTATTATAACCTTCACATTTCAAACACTTGTGGTTGGGGTTGTTGAGCGGGTATACTCAAAAGGGTAATTTATGTAAATGTTAAATAGTGAACATAAGTGAAAAACTATTGGTGTTGTAAAAGGTTTGGGGAAAACCTAGAAAAACTCTTGGTTTTGGGTAAACCACGAAAAACTCTTGGTTGCGAGTGCATCACAGAAAACTCGGTGTAAGTTGTGGATTCAACTTGACATACTGAAAAGCTTCAAGTGTGGCTTGGGGGAGTGGACATATGCAAAGAGTTGGCTGAACCACTATAAACTACAGTGTCAAATTTCTCTATCCCTTAACTCTTTATTTATCGCAAGTTATATTTTATATTTGCATATCATTTAGTAATTTGCATTTGAGAATATATCGTGATTGAGAAACTTGCACATTAAGCTTAATCGGTAAAGCTAATAACTTAATAGCGTAAAATTCTGCATAATTATTGTTTGTGTGTACTTGTAGGAAATTTCAAAAATCTCAGTAAAGATTGGCATGTAGTGCTCGATATATTAGAGTCGGATATGAGTATAATTTTTTATATTTGTTGGTTTGACATATTAGATATAAATATTGACATTTCTATATAAATAAAGGTAAAAACCTCAATATGAACAATTATAGAATGGTGTCTGATATGTTCGGACCGGATATAGATACAATTTCTATATTTATTGATTAAACAAATCGAGTATAAATATTGATATTCCAATACAGTTTGTTTCCATCAAAATTTGTGAATAAAACATACAACTTTTTTTTGTTGAGAAATCTCGCTAGTATGTTGAAAAATACTCTATTTATAAATATCAAAATTAGGTTTTAATTTATTTTTGGCAAAAATGCAAAACTGACCCTCTAACTTTCACGTTTTTTTCATTTCAGTCCTCTAACTTTCAATTTTGTCAATTCAGTCCTCTAACTTTCAATTTTTGTCATTTCAAGGCTCCGTTACAAATTCGTTATTGTTGCCGTTACTGCTGTCAAAACGACGCCATTTTCATTTATTTTTCATTTATTTTTTTTTCGGAATTAAAAGAAAAATCTAAAAAAAAAAAAAAAAAGGAACGCTCGTTCCCCTTCTCTTCCTTTTTTTTTTCTTTTTTTAGATTTTTCTTTTAATTCCGAAAAAAAAATGTGAAAACGGCGTTGTTTTGGCAACAGTAACGACAACAGTAACGAATTTGTAACGGAGTCTTGAAATGACAAAAATTGAAAGTTAGAGGACTGAATTGATAAAACTGAAAGTTAAAAGACTGAAATGAAAAAACGTGAAAATGAGAGGGTCAATTTTACATTTTTGCCTTTATTTTTTCTTTAGTGATTCCTGATTAGGGTGCAATAATCCAATAAACCGGCTCAACCAAAGCGTCGAAAATGGATGATTTTGTAATGGTGCTTATTTTAAAATTTAAATGCATGTCACATGTATGATATAATATTCCCCAACTTATTACACGTCATAATTTTATTTATTTATTTATTTTTGAAATTATTAGAAATTTCATTATCAAATCACCAATTTCGGGATTAAGTAGAGCATGTATAAATCTTATTGCTAATTGGTATTTGTTTTAAAATTTAAAGCAAAAAATAAAAAAATATTTACATATCTAATAAGATTTTACATATTATTTATATAAGAATATAATCTAAATTTCAATTGGGTGCACTAATTTATAATTGCGTCAAAATTTCACATATTAAAAGTAGACCCGGCCGGCGGTTCGGTTCCGGTTCGGAACCGAACCGAACCGGCCGGTTTCCGGTTCCACACTTAAGTGGAACCGGAAAGTCGAACCGAACCGGAACCGAACGGTTCGGTTCCGGTTCGGTTCGGTTTATTTTTTTTTTTAATTAATTAAAATAAAAAAATGAGAGGAGTCAAATCATTAAATAAAAAAAATTTATTAATTAAAAAAAATGAGATTAAATTTATAAATAAAAAAAATTTATTACATTGAAGAGCTTGAGCTTAAATTTTTTAAAATTTAAGTTGCCTACGTATCCTCCAAAGGTGAGAGGAATCAAAGCTCACGTAGTTCCATTACAAGTTTAAGACATATCCCCTTTGTAAATTATAATTTTACATTTATCAATCATCATTATCAGTTGATCCTTCGGCTCCGGGTCCGCAGCTTCCGCTTGCACTTGTTGCAGAAGCATTATCGAACAAATCTTCAAAATCATCGGGGGCATCTTCTTGTTGTCTCAGATCAGCTCGAGTCCAATCATCCACACAAGCTGTTGCTTCTAGAGTGCTTGGATGTAATGAAGATCGCCTAGCTTCCAATATATTACCTCCCAAGCTGAAGGCTTGCTCAACCGCAACGGTGGAAATAGGTGCTGCCAATATCTCTTTAGCAATAATAGATAAAACAGGATATATATTTTGATGCCGGTTCCACCATTCAAGGATTTTAAAATTTTTACTGCATAAACTTTCATTAGAAAACTCAAAATTTGTAGATAAATAATTATCTAATTCAGGGTTATTAGTTGTTGTCGTATCCCTAGATTTTTTATTTCGTTGCAATAACCAACGATCCCCTGCGCTAAGTCTTGGTTGAATTACCGGTTCGCTACTAGATTGACCTATTGTTCCTAAGTTATATCTTACAATATAATCATTAAATAAAATAATTAAATCACTTCTTAAATTCGTCATTATGCTCGTAATATCAATGTCATCTAATATTCCTAAATAACCATAGTAAGCTTGTAAACCACCATTCAAACCTTCTAATTTAAATCTAGGATCAAAAACAGCAGCAATAAGATAAAGTAAAGGAATTTCTCTAAAATAATTCAACCATTTTACCTTCATAACAGTAATGGCTTCGAGCAAAACAATATCATTAGGGTTGTCACTGTCAACATGTTCATCGAGAGTGCCAACAATATTCAAACTTTCAAGAAGAAATAAATGTGCAGTGGGATAATAAACACCGCTAAAAACCAAAGTAGCATCATTAAAAACTCTTAAAATATCTAAAATTCTTTCACAAATATCCCATTGACTAGGATAAAGTGTGATATTTTGAACATGTTGAGAAAAAAAACTACATAATGCATCTTTGTATTGAAGTGCTTGACATAAAAGAAAATAAGTAGAATTCCAACGTGTTGGAACATCTCTAGAAAATTTAATCGGTTTAATACCATTTATTTTACAAAACTTGGTCCATTCCCTCCTAACTTGAGAATATGACCAAATACAGTTAAGTGCCGTTTTAATAGGATCAAGGAAAGGAGATAATAATTTTAGACCGTCTTGCACACATAAGTTTAGGACATGACATGTACAACGAATATGAAAAAATCGACCCCCTAAATTTGGTTGACATATTTCTTTTAAATCATTGATGGATGCAGTATTTGCAGATGCATTATCAAATCCAATTGTTAAAATTTTTTCTCCTAAACCATATTCATCAAAAATTACCTTCATCATTCTATAAATATTATGTGCAGTATGTTGGTCATCAAAAACTCTAAATGCAATGAGTCGTTTTTGCATGGTAAATGATGCATCAATCCAATGACAAGTCACACCCATGTATGAGTGTGTTTGCCAATGGTCACTCCAAATATCAGAACATATAGAAATACGACCTTTCATTTCTTTAAATATTTCATTTAAAATAATTTTACCATCTTTATATAATTTGAAAATATGACGTTTTGTTGTGTTTCGAGTCATTCTACATGCAGCAGGGTTTAAAGCATTATGCACGTAATTAGTAAAATGAAGTTTTTCACCAAAGCTTAAAGAAAGATGTGCCATACATGTTAATTTCGCAAATTCTTCTCTATTTTTTGCATCAGAATATTTAAATAAATCTACACTACTCGTACCTCTACTAGATGATGCGTACCTGGCCATTTGAGTCTGCGTCGTATCAATGCCAAATTCAACCGGATGATGTTTCTCCATGTGCTTGATCATATTTCCGTATCCACCAGAAAATTTATAGATAACCCCACAATAGTTGCAAATTGCTCGTTGTGAACCATCGTCTAGGCGTTCCAAATTAAAATGAATTTTGAAAATATCGGAGGACCGAGCCTTAACTTCTCTTCTCCGTGATTGTGCACTGACACTGGGGCCGCTCTCTTGGGTCGGCATATTTGACATTATGTTCTCGGATGAGCTTGCCATTTGAATAATTGCGATGCGAATGCCGAATGTGATAACAAATTAATTAACAACTAAAATCTAAAATAAGAGAATTGTATTGAAGTAAGATTGAGAATAAGAGATTTATAGAAAATGAGAGAGTTGAGAAATTGGTGTGATGAAATTATGAAAAATGAATCCTATTTATAGAATTTTAGAATTTTTTTGATACCAAAAATGCCCCTAAATATAACCGTTTTATTACCGTTATTAGGGGTACATTAGTAATTTTTATTTTATATAATAAAAAAAATTTATAATTTTTTTTTTTTTTTTTTTTGGCAGGGAGCCAAACGGCTCCCTGCATCCCCCAACGGCAGTAGCCGTTGGGGGAATAAGGCCCCCAACGGCTACTAGCCGTTGGGGGCCTTAGGGTTCCTGTTGGAACCCTACGGTTCCAACAGGAACCCGACGGTTCCAACCGGAACCGTTCGGTTCCGGTCGGAACCGTCCGAACCGGTGGAACCGTACGGTTCCACCGGTTCGGACCGGTTCGAGTTGGGGTGGAACCCCAACCGAACCGGTCCCATTCCGGTTCGGTTCCGGAATAAAACGGTAATAAAACGGTTATATTTAGAGAAACTAGTCGTTAGACCGGTATGAAAACTGGTATGAGGACCGGTATGGTCCGTGCCGGTTCCAGTATGTTTGCACAATGAAGAGCTAGACCGGAAAGGTCACCGGTATGTAGACCGATTTAGGGCTTGCCGGTTCCAGTAAGGGAACTAGCCGTTGGGCTCACCGGTATGAGAACCGTAAGGTCTATACCGGTTCCAGTAAGCATGCATAACAGAGCATCTCACCGGTATGGTGATCGGTAAGGGACCGGTATGCCGGTCTCAGACCAAAATGCAGAGTAACGAAGGTTTTAAGGCATTTTTTCATGATCCTAATGCATCTAAGTGAATGTGCATGATCCCTATGAGCTTAGGCACTTGAATATTACAATTCACATTACAATTCACATTACAATTTAAATCATAAGCTAAGACTTCACAATATATCTTCATTTTGCCGCAAGTCTTCACATTCTCGCTCTTCACCCCATATGCTTCGACACTTTTTGTATTGCTTCGTGTTTGCACGTCGAAGTCTTCTTTCGCGTTGACGTCATCAAAATCCATTTATGCGACCAAGTCGCCAACAATCTCCCATTTTTTGATGATGGCAACCCATTTAACACTTGTTGATACTTATGAGCTTCTCGGAGTCCAAATTTGACGATTTTGCTCCCCCTCAATGTGTGATTGTCTTTAATAAAGCTCTATACAAACTTGACAAAACACATTAGTACAATTACTCCCCCTTAAACCAAGGGTGAGGGTAAAACAAGTTTTAATCTCATTCTAATGATTTCTCCCCATTTGACATTATCAAAAAGTGGAGAAGCTAAAATTAAAATCAAATGAGATACCAAATAAATATGTGCATTAAATAATTATACCAAAAATTTAAAAATATGCACATTTGGCATTTCCCCCTTTTTGCCATAAGATTTAAAAAAAAATCATGTATAATGCAATTTTTCAAAAAATATGTACCAATGATACCAATTAACATTTTATATCAATGTTTCCAATTATATCATTTTAAGCATGGTTTTTCCCAATTGTGATATCAAATAAAATAATACCAACTAAAATCAATGAATTCACTTCAATGCATTTTTAATGATTGTCTTCTTATAAGTATCTTACCAATTAATAAACAATCAAAATTCATGCTTTTCATTATCAATGGAAACTTATATCAATATACATGCATTTCATTTTCATTCCAATATGTTACATGGCAAAAGCATTTTTAATGCAAAATCAATCAAATGATCACATACATGTAATTTTAACTCAATAAATTCAATGTGATACTAATTGATATGAAAAAAAGGGTTTAAATGTATGATTTAGGCATTTAATGATATCAAATGAACAATTGATATCAATAGAAAGTTAAGTATATTGCCTAATCACTTTGTATGCAAAAAAAAGATTAACCGATTTAAAATATGCATACATACACAAAGAGGAAACAGTACCAATGTTTCCGTGAATACGGATTTTACCTTTACCGTTGCGATTCCTCATCTCTTTGAGCCTTTGGGATCAATTTTGCAATTCTCTTTAAAGATCCATTCCCAAAGCTCTCCCTATAAATTTATCAATTGCATTTTGGTACCCAAACTTTCTTGGGTCCATTGGGGTTAGTTTTGATTCCTTGAGGAATCCATGCATTTTTAATTGCATTCTTGTTCATGCATTCAAAAATTTTATGTCCATTTTCATTACATACATGACATGTGATTTTTTCATTTTTAACATTCTTAGCATAAGAATGGGATGCCTTAACAAAATAATTCTTCAAAAATTTTCTCTTAATATAAGGCTTATATCATAATCCTTCTCTTTTAAATGCAGATTTTTGGGATCCAATAAGCATATTAAAATTTTTATGTCCCAATGTGAATTTGCTAATTATGTTTTGGAAATCTATAACTTTTGTGTTTAATAACACATTTTCATTCAAAATTGATTCACAATCGCATGTCTTAGAGCTAGATGGCATATTAGATATGGCATTTTCAAGTTCTAGCTTTTTCAATTTTAAACATGCATTTTCATCATTTAAGCATGCAATTTCTTTTTCATGTTTAGCCTTTAAGCATATCATATCATTATCTAAAACATGAATTTTATCCAAACTAGTTGCATGTTCAATTTTAAGTGTAGCATGCTCATTTTTGACCAATTTTAATTTCTTTTTAAGCACATCACACAATTCTGTTAAACCATTAAAAGCATTAAGTAGATCATTATAGTCTTGAGAATTGTGTACCTCTTCTTCTTCGCTTTCAAAATGGAAGTCCTCATCCGTGATACCCATGAATGCTATTGATTTATCTTTGACTTCGACCTCTTCCTCCTCGGATGAGCTTGAATCGCTATCACTCCAAGTTGAAGTAGCTTTCATTGTCTTTTTCTTTGATTTTCCTTTCATTATTCTCAAAGGGAAATCGGTGGCTATATGACCTGGTTTGTTGCATTCATAACACACAATTTTCTTGTTCTTCCGCGGCCATTTTTCTTCTTTCTTTTCATCCGCCTTTGATTTTCCTTTGAGCTTTGCGGATTTGAGGAGCTCCTTTACTTTATTGGTGATGATTGCCAACTCATCATCACTATTCTCTTCTTCACTAGAGCTTGAGTCGACTCTTTTTCTCGCTTTTAAGGCCAAGGACTTTCTTGTCTTTTTCTCATCTTCCTCATTTTTATCCATCTTGATCTTCATTTCATACTCAAGCAATTTGCCGACCAAATCATCCATCTTTAATGTATTTATGTCGTTTGCTTCTCTAATGGAGGAGGTGTAGCTTCTATATTCCTTTGGGAGTGATCTTAAAATTTTCTTCACTTGATCCGATGTCCCGATGACTTTTTCCAAGGCTCCCAATGATTGATGATGACCGTAAACCTCGAATTCATGTGATCAATTTCTTCCCCGGATTTCATCTTGAAATTATCCAATTCGCACATTAACCGGTTGATCTTCGATTCTTTCACTTGGCTTGTGCCCTCATTGACCATTTCCAAAGACTTCCACAAATCATAAACATTTCCACACTCCGGAAGCTTGCTTACTTGATCCCGATCAATGGCACATCGGAGTTGGTTGAATGCCTTAGCATTTTGTGAGGCTAATTTCACATCCTCAATATCTCATTCTAAGCTCGGTTTTGGAATATCAACCACATTGCTATCCTTCTTCATTGGTACTTTTGCACCCCGTGTAATCACCAAATAGGATTGCGGATCAACGGCAATGAGATAATTCAACATTCTCATTTTCCAATAAGTGTAGTCCGTTCCGGTGTAAAACGGAGGTCTAGTCGTTGAAAATCCCTCGGCAAGATTTGACGAGTTGCTTGTAGATGCCATGATCTATTCTCGGACGGTTAAGTCTTTCTTGAGAATACCTCGCTCTGATACCAACTGAAATTCCCTACAAGCAATAGCGACAAACAATCTCTATTTCCCAAGAGGGGGTGAATTGGGTTATCGCTATAAGTGCGGAATTAAATAAATCTTTGCCGATTTTTAGCTCTTATTACCAAATGGACACTTAGGTTAATATTTCTCTATTTCTACTCAATACATAAATATAAATTAACTTGCAAATAAGTAAAAGAATAAGGATAGAGAAATACGACACCGCGATTTATAGTGGTTCGGCCAAACGTGCCTACGTCCACTCCCTCAAGCCTCGCTTGAAGATTTCCACTAAAATCGAGTTTATGTGGTTCACCCGCAACCAAGAGTTTTCCGCAAAGGCGCACTCCGAACCTTTTACACTTTTGAGTTTTGTTCGTAGGCGCACTCACAACCTTTACAACTACCCAAACCAATGGGATTTCACAACCACAAGTGTTTTGATAAATAAATTGTAAAACACACTCGGGCACTTACAAATGTTAAGAAGATTGTGTAAGTTGCAAACCCAAGTGTTCTAAGCTCACTACTAAATATATGAAGGTGTAGTGTGTGTGAGCTTGTATGAGTGTTTAAGTATATGAAGGGTTAAGAAACACTATTGTTTTTGTTTTCTAAGAAATGATATAAAGGTTCAAGAAGAATGCAAAAACGAATTTAGGACTCATTTATATAGAAAATGAAATATGTCCATGCAGTCACTACTGAGACCGGTATGGAAACCAGTATGGGACCGGTATGCCGGTCTCCAACGAATATATTACCGTGAGAGAGAAACTAGTCGTTAGACCGGTATGAAAACCGGTATGAGGACGGGTATGGTCCGTGCCGGTTCCAGTATGTTTGCACAATGAAGAGCTAGACCGGAAAGGTCACCGGTATGTAGACCGGTTTAGGGCTTGCCAGTTCCAGTAAGGGAACTTGCCGTTGGGCTCACCGGTATGAGAACCGGTAAGGTCTATGCCGGTTCCAGTAAGCATGCATAACAGAGCATCTCACCGGTATGGTGACCGGTAAGGGACCGGTATGCGGTCTCAGACCAAAATGTAGAGTAATGAAGGTTTTAAGGCATTTTGTCATGATCTTAATGCATCTAAGTGAATGTGCATGATCCATATGAGCTTAGGCACTTGAATATTACAATTCACATTACAATTTAAATCCTAAACTAAGACTTCGCAATATATCTTCGTTTTGCCGCAAGTCTTCACATTTTCGCTCTTCACCCCATATGTTTCGATACTTTTTGTATTGCTTCTTGTTTGCACGTCGAAGTCTTCTTTCGCGTTGACGTCATCAAAATCCATTTATGCAACCAAGTCGCCAACAGGAAGTACCAATTTTTTTTTTTAGGAAAATGACTACCAATCTATGAATGCCTCTAATTTAAATGTGATTTTTTGTACACTCAAACCAATCTTCGAGTGCCACTGGGGCTCATGGCCCAGTGGTAAGTCCCAACAGGGACTCTGCTATGACTCTTGTCTCCAATCCCAAAAATTGAGATTTGGAAGTAGATTTCTCCCCGATTATTTGAGTGTGCGATAATTGTATGTATTGAATATCCTAGTAGATTTCAGATTGTATATCTGTAGAATTGTAATTCAAAAAAAAAAACAAAAAAAAAACAAAAAACCAATCTTCGAGTCTTTTTAATAAAAAGAAAAAAATTGAGAAGAATAATCTTTCTAGAATTTTCCTTCTCAAGGTCCGGTGTCCATTGGAATTTTCGGGAGATTTTAAATCAAAATCATTCAATAGTTTTTTTTTTCTTGGAAATGTTGGAAGTCACGTCATTAAATCATTCAACTCGGATTTTAAGATAATAGATAAAACTTTCGATTATTCCATATTCTTATAAGAAGATGTACCTCCTGAATTCGAACTTAAAACTTAACAATCAAATATAAGTCTTATATCACGTACCAAATCAAGATATCATTCAACAACTCACTGGAACAAATCCCTTTTATTCTGAGAGGACGCTTGATGACTATTATGACTGTGTTGTTCAGAAAAATTTTAATTAGGAAAAAGGGCATTGCATGAAAATTTAATTGCTCAAACACTCGGTTGTTGTGATTAATGTAATCCATTAATTTATACATATGATGATTATTTAAGCATGAGCTAGTTGTCATACTTTAACTGATCTAATATGTCAGAATTTCTATCAAGATCAATGATCTGGAGTCAGTGACCAAACCAAGAACAAAGAAATATTTATGCCTTGAAGCTCGATCCGAAAATCATTTCACTCTCATATCATGATTTTTATTTAACATGTATTAAGTTTGGTTAGAATCCTTGAGATATTGTTAAAATCTGAATTATAATCATCCAAAGATATAGTTATGATTCTACGTATCTCTAAAAAATTATTACATAATTATTAAGATATAATTATGTAATCTTAATCATTATTAGTATATTTAATTTTTATATTTAACTTGATGTATTACTTATATAAGGAAATATCTATTGTGATTTTAAGTATCTAGAAATATACAATTATCTTATTTATTTATATTATATTGGAATCGTTCGGTTCCAATATAATATAAATAATTTTAAAAAAAAATTCAAGCTATTTACTTTATTTTTAATTTAAAATTTTAATTTAATGTAATAAAATTCAAATAAATAAATTTTTTTATTATATTTATTTGGTAATAATATCTCATTACAAATTTTTTTAATAATTATTTTCCATTTTTTAAATTTTTTTAACCGAATGGCTCGGTTCCGGTTCTCGATTCCACAAGTGTGGAACAGAGAACCGGACGGTTCGGTTCCGGTTCGGAACCTAATTGAATTGGTGGTCGGGTCTACTGCATATGTCCCCGTTGTGAATTATCCAGCGGTGTTAAAACACTGTGGATGCTGGATTTCGGCCGAGGTCCACAATCAGAATTTGGAAATAGGGGGACTAACAATCCTGCAAAACAAAGAAGAATGAATGGGAGTAGACTGCCTACCGGTGTGGTAGATACCGGAGACACTCCGACGCCCAAGTCAGTAGTATGAAATGATCAGTAAATATGTAAAATGTGAAAGCAAGGTTGATGTTACCTTGAATTCTTTTGGTAGCCGTGAGGGCGGTGATAAGTGTTTAAAGAGATGGATTACTCTAAGAGAGTTAGTGTCAGAGAGCAGATACTTGTAAGAAAGAAGTTGAACTCTGCCCTGTCTCTCGAATTTCGTTCCATTTTATAGATGAAGATTATCATCATTGGCAGCTGGCATAAGTCCCACCACGTGCTTTGTGTATTTGATAAAAAGTCTGGGCAAGTGGGAATAGGTTTCGTGTCGGGCAAAGTAGAAGAAGAGTAGTTGATATAATTAGGGGTTTTTGTCTTCAGGCTTATGACTTAATTGTAATACAATAATACATAAATCTTTTGGGTCTGGCCTTTACTTTCGGGCTTTGCATACCATTTTGGGCTCTGCATATCATTTTGGGTTTAAGGTAAATGACGGTTTTATCCTTGGCCCATTTTTGGTTCGTACAAACACCCTAGTCTCACTGTGGTTTTTGTACTGTTATATTTGAAACAAGTTTGGTACATATGATACGTATACTCCAGCTTGATGGGAAGTGTTAGAATCCCTATAATATTATTAGAATTATAATCATAATCATCCAAAGATTTAATTATGATTTTACATATATCTAAGATATTATTACTACATAATCATTGAGATATGATTATTAATATATTTAAATTATATACTTAACTTGAATAATACTTATATAAAAATATATTTTTTGTAATTCTAAATACGGAGAAATATAAAATTATCTTATTTCCATAGAACTTTAAAAAAGCTTTTGTTACCTGTGTTTCTCAATAACTGCAACTGTCTAGCATTGATCTCCGCTCATCAAGCCCTTTCAACTCTTTGAATTCATAGTGATGACTGTACTAACATAAATTCACTTGTATGATTCTTTCATGGACCAAATAACTTGATACACTTCTGTCATTTTCAGTATCCAATTTTTAACTTTCAACGCTTTGTTACTCATAACCAACACTAAAAAAACCGACAATAGATGATTCATGTTATACTTTCTTTTGAATGTCACGCCCAGATAATCAAGAATGGCAGAAGCAACATACACACACACACAATTCAATCCGATCAAGAACAAAATGATTTTTACCATGGTTCGTCGGAAAATTCCCGACTACATCCACGTTGAACTCCGGAACAAGGAGCTCGCTACACTAATCACTTTCAAGATTACTCAAGAATCTTGAATCCGTTTTACAAAATAAATTCCCCAAATCACTCAATAAACCTTAATCTCTAAAAGTGTCAATCTCTCAAATTACTAATTGTAGGACAGAGGAAATCTGGGCGACGCATTTCCTGGGCTCGCGGCACTAGTTGGGAAGTACGGAATAACATGGAGTCGCCACCCGGTGTGAACCGGGACAAATATTTAAGGCCGCACTCACCCCTCGCAAGGGAAAACCTCAAACCGTTGGGTTCGGAATGGTCCCTTACTCATGTCACTTGTAATGAAAGGGTTTAGTAATAATTTAATCAGGCTTAAGTAACACTTATTTCCAAGAGTATCATGCTTCTAAATTCTCATATGCAAAATAAAACTTATGCACACATTTCACATATATCTCATATCTAAAATCGCATGCTTAACATATATCAAAACTTTATTTGCATATTACATTCAAGAAAACACAAGCACACATATTAACCATACAAACATACATATGGGCACTTTTCCAAGTGGTACGTGGAATTGTATCCCATGTACAGACCGCACTACCGTCCATTCGGAATCGGCTACGGAATTTACGTCTGAGTTTCCATCCGATATACCACAAGAAATAATACTCAAATGTTATCACGACACAAGCATATGGATTGTAATTCATTAACATAGTTGTATTCATACATGTGGGGATGGCTACTAGGAAAACTATGCATGAAACCTAATGAAGATGACTCGATTCAGTGGGTGCGCGTTCGTGTAGCGTTCGTAAACGCGTTCGAACGGTAAACAGAAGGTTCGCGTTCGTGTAGCGTCCGAGAACGCGTTCGAACGGAACCAGACCTGATGCATTATGAAACTAAGACAGTGGGTGCGCGTTCGTGTAGCGTTCGTAAACGCGTTCGAACGGAAAACATAAGGTTCGCGTTCGTGTAGCGTCCGAGAACACGTTCGAACGGAAATGAAACAGGATACTCACGTTCGTATGGCGTTTGTGAACGCGTTCGAACGGAAATGAGACCTGACACATGATAAGGCAAAAACACATGCGCGTTCGAGTTGCGTTCGTAAACGCGTTCGAACGGTAACAGACCTGATGCATGAAATAGGACGCAATATATAAACACAAAATAAAAGGGCGCGGCGAAGTACTACCGTAAAGGTGGCCTCTTGGGGCTCTTGATCTCTCAAAGAGAGGACCTTTAGACCAACATACTAAGCTCATGCGCTCGACTGAATCATGCATACATAGAATGAAAAGCAATAATATCAAACATAGTGTGCCCGATTGAACGTATCTTGTATCCAAACGAACACACATCAACCGGCGCGGCAAAGCCTCGTGGTAACGGGCTTTAGCCCATCCCCATAGGGGATCTCACATCGCACTTACTAAGCCCATGCGCTCGGTTGAATCATGCATACGAAAATAAAGACAATCATATCAAACTAAGTATGTCCGATTGAACGTATTTCGCATTCAACCGAACACACATCAATCGGTGCGGCAAAGCATCGTGGTGAAGGATTTTAACCCTCCAATTAGGGAACCTTTCATCGCACTTACTAAGCCCATGCACTCGATCGTATCATGGGATTAAACAACATGCAGAATTTAAATGACAAGAATTAAATAAACCAAAGCAACTCAAAACAAGAGGAGGTGCCGTTTTACTCAAGTGGTACGTGGAGTTGTGTCCCAAGTACAGACCGCACTACCGTCCATTCGGATTCGGCTACGGAATTTACGTCTGGGTTTCCATCCTATATACCACAAGAGACGACACTCTTCCATTCATCCAATACCCACAACACGCATCATACACACAAAAAATGCCACAAATACAGAAATATAATCAAAATAAATAACCAGAAATTAAATAGGAATAAGTGTGATAGATACCCTCAGGTCTAACCTTTTAAGCTGTCTCTCGGACTCGCGCTCCACGAAGATCGAAAGGGGATAAAGCTCCGCAACTTTTCTGGTTCACTGGTTTGCCTCTTCCTTTGCTGTTCGGCCACTCGAGCTACTGTTCCGACTCCGTTTTGCTGCTGTTTCCTTATGGTTTTGCTACCGTTCCCTCTGTATTTTCTGCTTATTGTTGGTGGACTGTTTTGGTGTTCTTTTTAGTGTGGTTGGTGTGATTATTTCAAAGGTTCTAAGTTTCTTTTAGGTTACCGTTTTTAAGGGATTAAGGACTGTTTTGGGAGTGGTTTAGTGCTGTTTTTTGTGTGATTTTCGGTGGTGGTTAGGGATTGTTTTGGTGTGATTTTCGGTGGTGTGAGGGTGAGGATCAAGGGAGTGATATGCTTGTGATGTCTAGGATTTCTTGCTATAATTCTTGTGTGAATTGTGTGTATGAGCTAGAGAGATTCGAGAGGGGGGATGGCTAGGTTAGGGGTGTTTTATATAGAGAATGGCTAGGGCTTCACCTTGTCTCACAAGGAGAGATTTTGCATTAAAGAGGGGATAGGATTTGGTGTTTAGCAAGGAAAGTCAAAGATTGAGGGGGGGACAAATTTGGTTTAGATTAGGAAGTCAATACTTTTAAATTGGTGGATATCTTATTGAATTAGGAAGTCAAATATATGATTGGCTTTAATTGGTTAAGATTGATTTTAATTAGGCATATCTTCTTTTTAGTTTTAGTATATAATATATTTGATTTATTTATTTTAGGCATGATTTTATTTTATGTTTTATTTAATTGGTAAATGATTTAAATATTTTTTTAATGTTTAATATTTATTTATTTAATTTGGGATGTGCTTTATGTGCTTTGGGGGGCCAAATGGGCTGGGGTGTGAGGCTAGTAGCAAAACCAGAATTACCGGCTCCGTTCGAATGCCTACTCGCACGCGGCACGAACGTCCGCAATCTGCACGAGGTTCGAATGGAGGAACGAACGCAGCACCAACGAAGACAGTGAACTTGTGGAATGAATTTGATGACATACTTTTCCGAATTTCCCCTTCCGACCTCCGTTTCCCGCAATATCCTTAGCTAAAAAGGTAGTGCCTCCAATTGAGACTCATCATCGGGTTTCACATGCGAAAATGCAATGCCTACACTAATTGAAGATTACACTAACTTGGACTAGGAACAAGGCTTAACACTTAGCCAAATAATAGGAGAAAATATGAGTAAACAATTAATGAAAAACTTCAACTAATTCTCAACCTAAGCACCCTTTATATATGATGAGCAAAATTGATGTAATTGGGACAACGGCAAGGATTGCGCCTCGTGTCCCTTATCCAACGGATGGACAAAGGCTTCACATTTTACAATCTCCACCTTGAAGCCAAAAAACATCCATCACTCCCAATCATATACAAAGACACATTAAGGCCAAGGTAGCACAACAAACTCACATACTTCCATCATCGTTCATGTCGGCTGCAAGGTCAGCCAACCCCCACATGCAACAGCTTCATGCAGTGGGAGAGTTTAGTTGCAGTCACAATTTTTGTCCCCATCTTACCACTTGAGATGATTTCCCGCACAAAATGATACTTCACATCTACATGCTTGGTTCTCTCATGATGTACTGGATTCTTGCTCAAATGTATTGCATTCTGACTGTCATAATACACAACTGTCTTACCCTGCAGCTGTTGTATTTCGGTTAAGATACCCTGAAGCCAAATGGCTTCCTTGAACACATCAGTTATGTCTATATATTCTGCTTCGGTAGTTGAGAGTGTAACCAACGGTTGCAGGCTTGACTTCCAGCTGATGCAATTTCCACCAAGTGTGAAATAGTAAGCGTGTAGTTGACTTTCTCGAGTCTCTGTCACCTGCAAAATCAGAATCAACATACCCTACCAAGTCTAAAGCGTTAGATTTGTTAAAACATAAGTCATAATCAACAGTTGTATTTATGTATCTTAACAACCACTGCAAAGCACTCCAGTGTGCTCCACCTGGATTAGACATAAACCTACTCAATAAAGATACAGCGTATGACAAGTCAGGTCTAGTACTAATCATGGCATACATCACAGAACCTATAGCATTTACATAAGGTACATTTTCCATTTTAATCATCTCAGACCTATTAGCAGGACTTTGTGATTTAGAAAAAATAAAACGACTCGCAAGAGGCTGACTAACAGGTTTACAGCCACTTACTCCAAATCTAGATGCTACCTTTTGCAAATATGTGGACTGATGTATTTTAAGACAATTCTGACCTCTATCTCTATCAATGGTCATACCTATGATTCTCTTTGCACTACCTAGATCTTTCATGACCGCTTCCCATTCAAGTTTATGGGTAGACTTTAATGCATCTCCTAAGCTAGCAGTCTCAATTCCATTAATTTCATGACTTGATATTAATGCACAGAAATACAAATCATTAGTTGAGTAATCATACCTGGTAGGAGGCCTTACCTGCCTCCTACTTCTGTCTCTTGCTAGCTGGTAGTTGGCCAATGTGTCTTGTGGTGTTTCATCATGCTGCTCAGTTTGATCCAGTTGATCTACTGTGTCATCTTCACTTTGTTCTTGTATCTCTGCTACTTCATTTCTGTTTTCTTCCGGGTTATTTCTCCTAGGCTGAGAGTCCTCAGATGTCTCCGTGCCTGACATGTCACCAACTTGATCAGTGGTCCTTGATGTCCCTGGCTCCACCTGCATCTGAGCTCCACCTGCAAGATCAAAATCTGCTAGATCCTTTTCTAAGGCACCTGCATTCTTGTTAGTAGATTTACATGGAAAACAAAGTTCATTGAATATAACATCCCGACTAACTATGATTTTGACTCCAGGTGACTCTCTTTCCCATAACCTATACCATTTTGTCCCTTCTTGATATCCTAAGAAAACACACTTGATTGACCTCGGTTCAAGTTTACCTATAGACTGGTGAACATAAGCTTCACAACCAAACACTCTAAGGTGGGCAAGCTTCTGAGCCCTACCAGACCAGATTTCTTTAGGAGTCTTAAACTGAACGGAACTATTTGGGCTCAGGTTAACTAAATGAGTAGCAGTATTGAAGGCCTCACCCCAAAAAGGCCTCGGAAGTTCGGAAGAAAATAAAAGACATCTGATCTTTTCTAATATGGTTTTATTCATTCTTTCCGCAACTCCATTCTGTTGAGGGGTGTGTCTCACAGTCCTATGTCTCAGGATACCCTCACTAGTATAGTATTGATCAAACTCAGTATTACAAAATTCTAAGCCATTATCAGTTTTCAAGACTTTCACTTTGTTACTAGTTTGATTTTCTACTAACATTTTCCATTCTTTAAATTTAGTCAAAGTTTCATCCTTTGATTTTAGTAAGAATGTCCATACCTTCCTACTGTAATCATCAACAATATAGAGGAAATATTTCTTACCCCCATGAGTCTGGACATTTGCTGGTATTCATAGATCACAATGTAGATACTCTAGACTCGCCTTTGACAAGTGAATTCCAGTTGGGAAGCTCTGTCTGTGCTGTTTGCCCAACACACAGATCTCACAAAACTCAAGTGGCTTCAACTGGTCCTTTCCAAATTGTCTCTGCTTGCTGAGTACATGCATTCCTTTCTGGCCTATATGGCCAAGTCTCAAGTGTCATATATTAGTCATATCAACATTAGAAGTTAAAGTAGAAATGGGTTTTTCCGAGAATACATGTTGGCCATTTAGAACATACAATTCGTTTCTTTTTATACCAGTTAGGATTAGTTTATTACCCTTAGATATGTGCATGCTTCCTTTGTGTGCTTTATATGTGAAACCTAATTCATCTAGTGTTCCTAGTGATATCAAGTTTCGTTTCAGGTCAGGTACATATCTAACGTCAGTAAGTATCTTAACTTTACCATCATGAAGTTTAAATGTTATGTCCCCAACTCCATGTATCCTACAAGTATTGTCATTACCCATATACACAGTGCCTTGGTCAGAATTTCTAAAGTTGACAAACCAGTCTCTATACGGACTCATGTGAAAGGAACACCCGGAGTCCAGAATCCATTCTCTACTAATGTGATCACTAGACACAGTCAATGCCTCAGATAGGCACATCGACCCCTTTTCGGCAGCCACAGTAGCGCTGCCTTCATTTTTCTGTTCCCTAATGAACTTATAACAGTTCCTTTTAAGGTGTCTCATCTTTCCACAATGATAGCACTTCTTGCCACTATCCTTATTCTTATCCTGTTTGTTCTTTTCCTTCCCTTTAGGTTCTTGGTTATTAGTCTGATGATTATTCAGACCATTATATTTCCTTTCATTTTTTCCTTTCACGAATAAGTTCGCTCCACCTCTCCTACTGGTTCTAAGTTCTAGCTCTCTAGCCCTTATACCAGATATCACCAAGTCTAGCCTAGGTACAACTCTGTGTACTGTAGAGAGTTCTTAACGACACTATATTCTTCACGCAGTGCATTTAATAGAATCATAGCTTCGCTAGAGTCTCCTAGGACTTGGTCAGTTCCTTTAAGGATTTGAGTCATTTTCGTGAATTCATCCAAATTATCATCTATCGACTTATTAGTATCAATTTTGTAATTAAACAAATTTTCTTTTAAGAACACTAAATTTGGAGCTGAAACAACAGAATAAAGAGATTCGAGTTTACCCCAGAGTTGAATGGCCGTGTTCATTCCATCAACTTTTCTGATGACTGAGTCTCCCAAATGGAGGAAGATCAAGTTGTACGCCTCTTCAGGATTTCGTCCTTCGTTTCCTTTTCCATCTTTGGCCACTTTTCTGGATCCAGTTCCAGCGCCAAGGCCACCTTATGGTGAGAAAACAAAACCCTCATTTTCTTCTTCCAAGTGGTGAAATCCTTTTTCCGTCAAATATGCCAATGTCGAGTCTCATAGTCGACATTTCTATTTCCTTTGACCCAGATATTTAATCGGCAACTCAGAGTCTTGCTCACCCAAGTAGCAATTCTGCAATTACTCTCGACAATTACTCACCCAATCTTGCCCTAACACAGTCGGCAATTCACAGTAGCTAAATCACCCAGACAGCTAAACCTTTAGCACCAAAACACACAATTTGCAGATGTCTTATTTACCCAACCAGCGGCCTGTTTTAGGGTTTTGTTCGGCTGCTTTAGGGTTTTGATTTGGCTACTTTGGGGTTTTGGTGGCCTCCTTAAGGACTTGAACGGGCAAACATAGATCCTTTTTAATCTCGGCAACTCAGTGATTGATCTGAATCGCGGCAACTGGGGTCTTTATTGGTAACTCACATATCCAAAAGTCTTGCTTGGCAAACAGAGGACTCTGTTTCAAATCTCAATCGGCGACACAGGATTTGTACGGTAACTCAGATCTTGGTTTCGGCAACTTGATCTCAGGGTTGAATTGGAGTTCCTAATCGGCAAACCAAAGGAGAATGAAGTCAGTTCTTGGTCGTCGGATTCGTGCCTTTATTCGGCAATTCTGACTTGATTCGGCAGTTCAGTTCTTGTTCTTTGTTTTGTAATATTGCCCCAAGACACCTTGACTTCAACAAACTCAGATCTTGGCTCACTGCAACTTCGACCTTGGTATTCGGCAAAGTCAGGTCTTGTTCTTCGACAAGTTTATAGTCTTGATTTGGCAGAACTTCGTGTTCTGTTCGGCTGAATTTTTGGGCAGGGGTTTGATCGACAGACTTAGGGTTTTTGATCGGCAGACCCTTCTTTGGTCAGAATCTTGATCGTCTGATTGCAAGTCTGTTAATTCAGCCACACCAGGCTCTGATTTTTGGTTCTGCTTCGCTGAAGGAAGAACTGAAAATCTTGGGCTTTGATTGGCCCACTGGATCCTTTTACAAAAAAAGCTCTGATACCACTGTTATACTTTCTTTTGAATGTCACGCCCAGATAATCAAGAATGGCAGAAGCAATATACACACACACACAATTCAATCCGATCAAGAACAAAACGATTTTTACCGTGGTTCGCCGGAAAATTCCCGACTACATCCACGTTGAACTCCGGAACAAAGAGCTCATTGCACTAATCACTTTCAAGATTACTCAAGAATCTTGAATCCGTTTTACAAAATAAATTCCCCAAATCACTCAATAAACTCTAATCTCTAAAAGTGTCAATCTCTCAAATTACCAATTGAAGATTACACTAACTTGGACTAGGAACAAGACTTAACACTTAGCCAAATAATAGGAGAAAATATGAGTAAACAATTAATGAAAAACTTCAACTAATTCTCAACCTAAGTACCCTTTATATATGATGAGCAAAATTGATGTAATTGGGACAACGACAAGGATTGCGCCACGTGTCCCTTATCCAACGGATGGACACAGGCTTCACATTTTACAATTCCTTTTGGACAAAAGATGATGGGGACAATGACTAAATTATATCAATTTGTTTTAAAGACAGTGAATTGATGGCCAGTGTGCTTTTACAGAAAGTCGGTAAAAAGTGAAATAGGAAAATTTGGCTAAGAATCACTATAGAGAAGAAACTAAACCTGTATCTCTCTTTTAATGTCAAATAAAGAGCATTATTGATAATCCATGGCCACTCTAATGACTCTCAATGTTTTTGTGTTCACAATCTTTCATCTTAGCTCTACTTTGGCAAAACCTGACACATATATCATTCACATGGACATATCTGCTATGCCAAAAGCCTATTCTAGCCACCATACTTGGTATTTGTCCATGGTTTCTTCAGTATCAGAAACTTTTAAAGCAACTGAAACCAGCACTATCACCAATTCTAAACTTATCTATACCTATACCAACTCCATCCATGGATTTAGTGCCACTCTCTCTGTTACTGAGCTTGAAGCACTGAAAGAATTTCCAGGTTATATTTCTTCAACTCGAGATCATCCTCTCACAGTTCACACAACTCACACTTCTCGCTTTCTTGGCCTGAGTTCCTTATCTGGTGCATGGCCGGCTTCAAATTATGGAGAAGATGTTATAATTGGTTTTGTTGATACTGGAATTTGGCCTGAAAGTGAGAGCTTTAGTGATGAAGGAATGAGAAAAGTTCCACCTAGATGGAAAGGAAAATGCATGTCCGGCGTCCAGTTCAATTCTTCCTTGTGTAACAAGAAAGTCATTGGGGCTCGGTTTTACAACAAGGGTTTGATTGCTAACAATCCCAAGTTGAAAATTTGGATGAATTCTCCACGTGATGTTAGTGGACATGGAACACATACTTCTTCAATAGCTGCTGGTAACTATGTAAAAGGCGCATCTTATTTTGGTTATGCCACTGGAACTGAGAGAGGCATGGCACCACGGGCTCATGTAGCTATGTATAAAGTTGTTTGGAAATACGGGGTCTATTCATCTGATGTTGTCGCTGCAATAGACCATGCACTGGAAGATGGGGTTGATGTTTTGTCTCTGTCGTTAGGCCTAAGCTTGAATGGCGTTTTCTTGGAAGATGATCCAGTTGCAGTAGCCACTTTTGCAGCCATGGAAAAGGGAATACTTGTAGTAGCATCTGCAGGAAATGATGGCCCTTTGTACTGGACCTTAATCAATGGAGCGCCATGGATGCTGACAGTCGGTGCAGGCACTATAGATCGCGAATTTGAGGGAATTTTAACTCTGGGAAATGGAGTTCAAATCAATTTCAAGTCCTTGTATCCTGGGAATTCTTCTCTAAGTCATGTGCCCCTTGTGTTCATGGACGCGTGTGATAGTGTGACAGAACTGAAGAAATTGAAAAACAACATTGTTGTGTGTAAGGACGAATCAAGTATAAGCAGCCAAATTGGCAACGCAGTGTCTGCAGGAATTTTGGGAGCTGTTTTCATTTCTGACTCTTCCTTTTCAGAACTCTTTATCAGAAGCTCAATTCCAGCAGCATTTGTTGATCTGAATGATGGTCAAATCATAATGGACTACATAAAGAAGAGCAACAACTCAACAGGAAGCTTCCAATTTCAAAAGACAGTTATTGGTAAAAAGCCAGCGCCGATGGTAGATAGCTATAGCTCCAGAGGTCCATTTTTGAGCTGCCCAAATATCCTAAAGCCAGACATTTTGGCCCCTGGCTCATTAGTATTAGCATCATGGTCTCCAATTAGTTCAGTTGCGGGGGTTCGTTCACGTCTCTTGTATAGCAATTTCAATCTCATGTCAGGCACATCCATGGCTACACCGCATGTAGCAGGTGTGGCAGCGCTTGTAAAGGCGGTACACCCTGACTGGAGCCCTGCCGCCATTCGGTCAGCTCTTATGACAACAGCCAGTTCATTAGACAACAATTTAAGTCCAATTAAAGACGTTTCAAACAATAACTGGCCAGCAAGTCCAATAGAAATGGGAGCTGGACACATTAATCCCAACAAAGCTATGAATCCTGGCCTTGTCTACGATGCAACAGCTGAGGATTACATAAAGCTTCTATGTGCAATGAAATTCAAACCAACACAAATCCAAATCATTACCAAGTCATCTCAGAGATGCCATAACCGGTCTTTGGATCTTAATTACCCAACTTTCATTGCTTTCTTTAATGATTACAATTCCAATTCAAAAGAAAAAGTTGTGAAAGAATTTCTGAGGACTGTAACTAATGTTGCAGAAAGAGGAACAAATTACACGGCAAAGTTAACAGGTATTGATGGTTTGAAGGTGCATGTGGAGCCACAGAGACTGGTATTCAAGCAAAAGTATGAGAAGCAAAGCTATAAACTAACTTTGGAGGGGCCTAAATTGTTGGAAAGTGTACTTGTTTTTGGTTCTCTAAGTTGGGTGGATGATAAAGGTGAGTATGTGGTGAGAAGCCCAATAGTGGCCACAAGCCTCGTGCCGGAATCTCCTTGAAAGGCATAACTTCAAACATTACTTGGCCTACAAGCAGCTTATATGTTTTAAGTTTTAGTCCCTTAGCATTCATTATACTTCTTCTTTTCTTCTCTCACTTTCTCCCTCATTTTTCTTTTTCTTTCTTTATTCGTCACTTCTTTTATTTTAGAAGGTCATTATAGCAAAGCCACCTCCAGGCCATCGATACATTCTGCACTCTTTCTCTAATGGGCGTGGACGATTTCGAGATTCTATTTGAAAAAAAAAATAGTTTATGGGTTTTAGAGATATACAATTACAACTGCGAGATATGATATTGACCCGAATACCATTTTTTACAAAGCACTAATTAATCACATACATAACTAATATGGGCTAAATGTATCAAAGCATTTTAGAAAGCTACTTTTCCAGAATCGGCAAAGTGGGAAGCAAGTGCAAAAAATTTGGATTGCTGCAATGTAATATATACATGGGTCCTTTTGTTTTTGGAAAAAAGTATACATGGATCGTCGGAAAACAAACTAACTTGAGACAATTACTCACTCCCACTCATTTAACCTGTAATTTAAAGATTATGTTAGAAAAACCTGGTGACTTTGAGAAACGAAACTTTAGGGCTATCACATCGCTCAATTTGCGGAAATGTCAGCATCAAGGGCTCTACAAGGCAAGATAGTATTTGGTAGTTTTGCAAAGAACCTTCAACTTATTTTTAACCTCAAAAAATTTCAACACCAACCCATTCATCTAAGCCTAGGATAGCCAGAAACACCAATAATGCTCTTATAAATGGTCAATTACAAAACTTTTATGCAAGTGGTTGGGGGTATTGAAGGGGTGGGTGCAACAACTTTCCTGTAAGATGAGTGCTAGCAAAAGTCACTCATGTAAGTGGCACTCTCTACTTTTTCTTTTTTACCTTTACATTTGTTAACTTTTTTTAATTTTACTACTAATCTTTTGTTTTTAGTTACAATCGTTTTAATTATAAAACTCTTCTGTTTTTTTTTTTCATTTTATCTTGTCAAGAATAATAACGTCTTCAATTTCCCATATTCATTTTGACATTTCATAATATTTGTTGCATAAAAACTTTAAATATACAAAACAAATTTAAATAAAAAATAAATCTTATAATATAATCATTGTGTAAAGTATAATCACTATTATCATTTACAATTATAAAATAATTATTTTTATAAACAAACTAATTCATTATAAAATCAAACAAAGAAAACTTACAGATTAACCTTCATAGTACTATATCTATATGGCAACAATTCTGCAGATATATTCAACCACTTAAGAGAAAGGTAACCAACGAGACCCACTATAGATTCAAGAACAACAGGCGGACGTCGTCGTTTACGCTTGGTTTGGGGCTTAAAGACCAAATAAGTCGGGTATGGTAGGATTCAAGACCTCATATTGAGATTCTGGATTCGAATTTAGGGAGTGTATTTCTTTTAAGAGTTTGAGACGGTTGGGGGTTTTACCTACTTCACTTAAGCTCAAAAATGATAGATTGGCGGCGGAGATTTCCAACAATTTCAAAAAAAAAAAAAAAAATCGGGTAGATCCCATACGCTTTCATCGCATTTTTATCCTTTTGTGCGACCTACACACTAGAAATATTGACGTTATCATCACTACCAGCAAAACCCTCAAAGCTCATTTTTAAAGAGTAGACCAACACTATTATCAATAATACTATTATTAAATATTCCCATTGATTTATTCTATCATGAGAAGTTCTAAGCATTTTGGGGATGGTCCACTCCTTTAAGAGATGGGTTTTAAAGGCTTTTGGAAGTGATGATAACATAAATATTTTCCGTATATAGGCCACATAAATATTTCAGTCTTGTGCACCCCTTTTATTAAAAATTGATTATATATAACTATTTTATTTAAGTCTTTATATTATTTATAATTTATATATTTTTATAAATATTAAGATATTTTTTTATTTACATTTATATAAAATTATAAATAGATTTGAATATAGGGAAATTATCTCTGAACCACTTCAGGTTTGAGAAAAATACATATAACCACCACAGATTTCTGACAATGACACTGCACCACCTCAAGTTTGTGTTTTATATCAATGAACCACTTTTTCATTAATGTTGTTAAGTGGATGATGACGTCAGAATCATATTTTTGTCAAATCACTATATTGTAGTGGCTTCTTAATACAAAATCGAAAAGTTAGGAAGTATATTAACATTATCACAATTCTTTGATAGTGCAAAGAAAATATCTAAAAAAATAAAATAATAATAATAATAATTTTCAATTTAATAATAAATTCATATATTAATAAATTGAAAATGAACAAAATTTAACATTTCAAATTTCTCAGCCATTATCTTTTGATAATATTTCTTTATTATCAGCAATTTCAGGAAACTAAATTCCTTAGTGAAAATTTTATGAAGAGTTTGTGATGTATAATTTTGCTACCTTATTAATAATAAATCATGTTGTATATATTTTTTGATATTATGAAAGAATCATTCGATTATAGAGGATTTTTTTTTTTTTTTTAGATATTATCTTTACACCACTAAAAATTTGTGATAATGCCAATGCACTATCTAATCTTTCGATTTTGTATCAATGAATCACTATAATATAGTGATTTGACAAAAATACTCTTCTGACGTTATCATTCACTTAACACCGTTAACGGAAAAGTAGTCCATTAGTACAAAATACAAACCAGAGGTGGTGCATCGTCATTGTCAGAAATATGCGGTGGCTACATGTATTTCCCTCAAACCTGAAATGGTTCAGAGACAGTTTCGCTTAAATATATTTATTAAAAAATTTAAAAATAACTAAATAAAAATTTAAATGGGTAATGGGGGAGGGGATATGGATTCATGTCCCTTCCTCGAATAAGAAATTAGTATTAAATTTTCTCTATCCTCGTCCTCGATGTGAATTTTTTTAATTTTTCATCCATGTTTCCTGCCTCAATTGGGGAGCGCCCCTGTCTCCTTGAGGATTTCTGTCATTCCTAATTTTTGTTTAAAAAATTTATAATATTAGTAGAAGAGAGATAATATAAATAAATTTATATTATTTTAATTAAAATGAATGAGATTCATTTTAATTATAATTTTAATATACAAATGGTTATTAGTAACTTCAATTATTACCATTACAATAAAATAAAAAGAGATAAAATATTATAGGGTTATTTACGTTTTACTATTACAGTTATGATAAAATAACAATTGGGTACTATAAATATTAACATATTACATTTTACTACTAAACTTATATAAAATTTAACATTTTACTATTTTTCCATCTAAACCGTTAGTTGACCGTCAGTTGACCTTTAAAAAGACTGTTTTATTCTCAAAATAAAATAAAATAAAAATTATAATTATACCCTTTAAAACATATCTAAATCTTATATATAGCAATAAAAGAGATGCAATCAACAATAACATTTATAAAAATACTTTAATCTCTAAACTGTCCATAAAACCCAACAAAATAAAGAATTTAATTTACCAAAATAATTTAATAATTAACATTCTCATAATATCCAAAATACTTTAAAGTATAACAATAAAAAAGATTTACTAAAGAATCATTAATTCTTTGTTCAATTATATTATTGGCAGTGGAGGGGAACAATAAAGACAATGAGTAATCGTATTATCAATATCTTTTTTAGTTTTTATTTTTGTTCTTCATTTTGTAATGACAAAATTACCTTTAAATTTTTTTAGAATATTTATCATTTATAATAATTTGCGGGTTAAGACTATTTTTTCCTTACGATGTCAGCATGATGTAATGGTCAACTGACGGTCAACTAACGATTTGGATGGAAAAGTAGTAAAATGTTAAATTTTATATAAGTTTAGTAGTAAAATATAATATGTTAATATTCATTGTACCCAATTGTTATTTTATCATAACTTTAGTAGTAAAACGTAAATAACCCAATATTATATGATAATATTTTTTGAAGAGATAAGATAGAAATCATTTTTCAATATCGAAGAGCATGAAATAGAATTTAATTTGAAAAATCTCAATTAGTATCTCTTTTGGGAGAAAATCTTGTATACAACAATGATTTCATGTTATAAGTTGATGTGGTACCACCTATAAATAAAAAATTGACATGTGACATAACTAATTAAAATCCTAAATTTTATTCTTTGTTCCATTTTTTTTAAAATTGCTCATTTAATTCTCTGTTTCAATTCTCTCTCTTTCTCTCTAATTTTTGGTATTCTTTGTACATTTCATTTTTGCTTATTTAAGATTTTTGTAATGTTGTTCATTTATTGATGAAACATGTATGGATCTATTAATTATTTTTTAAAAATTCCAATTTACATGATACAATTTGTAATTTTGTGCTTTTTGTTCAGTAATTTGAGTGTTAATCAAATCAATTCAGAGCTTTTGGTCTATAAAATTATTCATTGGGATCCTATTTTAGGCCTTCTAATTCATTCGTGTGGGAAAGACTCATCGAAGTATTATAATTTAAATACACTTTGTTACTTCTGTATGTGGCAGTGGCTCAAAGAATCATTGAATAAAACGTAGAGTGTGGGATATATAGCTTGAGAGTAATTTTATTATAATTCGAGAGTAATGATACACTCACACATATTTTTACTTAAAGTTTTACTAACTCTCTCATTGTAGTTACAGTGATTTACTGTAAATCACTGTAACTACAGTGAGAGAGTTTGTAAAACTTTAAGTAAAAATGTGTATGAGTGTATCATTTTTGATAATTCGAAGGACCACAGAAGCAGCCATAACACTGTTTTATTTTATCTACTAAGATTAATTAATAACCATAGCTGAAATGACCCTATAGCAACAAAGATCCAATTTCATTGGAAACACGTTAAATCCTCCGATTGAAAAGATCTCAAGGCAATAAAATTTCCGTCATTTTAGATGGTTGGATACCGTCTAATTAAGTCGAGAGAAGAACTGAAATAGAGAGAATAATTAAACGAAAGAAGTCGGGACTCGGGAGTTGAGAATTAAATGAGCAATTTTAAAATATTTGGAACCAATAATAAAATTTAGGCTTTTAATTAATGGTGCCACATGTTAAATTTTTATTTGTAAGTAATATTACATTAACTCGTGATATGGAATCACTGTTGTAGAAAAAAATCTAGGTATCATATTATCCATATAATATTACTATGAATGTTAAAATATTAAAAAATAATTAAAAATAAATATTTAATTATACTTATCTTTTATTAATTTATTGATAATATCACGTCACGTTATTCATGCTCTCATTCTACCAAATAAAAACTCTTCAAGATTTTCTCCTTTATTTAACAAATAAATAATATTTAAAAAAATCTTTTAAAATTGCGCCTACTTCACTTTAAAAATCCGCCAAAGCCCCTTTAAAATTTAGGGCAACTAATGACCACAGCCGATGGAATCAAGGATTACCAAGTGAGTAGTACCATTCACCAAATTCAGACCAAAAGATTAACAGCTGATTAACAAATGGATGCATTTTAACAATTATAAGATCTGTCTGCCAATGTAAAGCAAATGGCATATATACTTCAAATACAGTTAAAAAAAAAACATATTAATCAGCAAAAAACCATTAAAAATTCAGTTCACATAGTAATAGTAGTGATTAAGCATATAATTAAACACAATGCCGAACCACATGTAGGAAATAAACCACAGCATCAAGCACAAACGCACGCACGCACGCACACGAACAAATAATATAACAAGCAAAAAAAAAAAAAAAAAAAAACGTAGATGAATTTAATGACCTCATCTCCTGCAACGAGTGATCATAGAGCAGCCTCTGGTGTACGGATGCACAGGACCACGAGCCTTGTAACAGTTGTGAGTGTAATAAGACCTTCCAGAGCGTGCTGGGCATGGGATTCTGTTCGCGGAGAGAGCTCCATAGGATATGTAGTACTTCGTTCTTTGCCAGAACAGCGATCTCCGCCCAAACTGATCCCCAGCTTCTTCATTGTCATGTAACTCTAACTCGTCCTCTTCATTTTCATCAAATGAGTCTTCAAACACAGACGACATTGACAGTGGCCATTCAAGTGTGTCACTCATTAACTTCAAGCTTGTTTCATCAACCTGAGCGTGGACATGCAGGTTCAAAGAAATGTGTGCTTGTATCATCAAGCTGAAAATGAGAAGCTTGACAGGTGATACTGAGAGAGCCATTGACAGTTTTTGAAACTAAAGTAAAATGTTTTGTAAGTTTTCAACTTCGTTACTGGGAATCTATCTATCAATCTATATTGTGCGATATTGTTTTGTTTTGTCGTGTTTCGTGGGGTTTGGTTTCGTACAAACAAGACAGGAAAATCACATGCTGGGTTTCGGAGTGATTGGGTTACAGCTGTCTTTAATCAATGCACCATTTAAAGCGTGCCTCGATTATCGTTCAGCTTTTATAATCAAGTGTGCGGGGGGGTTCACGGGAATGAAATGGTTCTGGGTTCATGGCTCGTGTGATCTTTCGAATATCAGCTGTTTGTGGAATTGATGAGATCACAGCGGTTAAAATTTGATGCGATATAAAAGACGCAAAACTTTTAAAGTGTACTCTAGGCCTAGGGGTCACATTGGTTGCAATTATTTGCTGGTGGTTGGGTAATGGGACATGGTGCTTGTAAGACGGGTGGTCCCAAAGAAGCGGCTGGTCGGGTTTTTATTGTGTAATGTGTTATTTCTTGGATTGGGCCGCCCCATCTTACCTTTCTTTTTATTCTGCATCAATATATTTAAGGGGTGATATTTTCACCCCAATTTGTACTTTACTCGGATTATTATTTTCATTGCAGTGGCATGTAATTATACCAAAAATAAAATGAGAGAAACTTCTATGATGTTTCATAAAACTAAATGAATCTTTTATCGTTTTACTATAATATGAATATAAAAAATTATTGTAAATCTGGGGTTTCGATTAAGTTTGAAATATCATGAAAATTTTGTTTAATTTCATCAAATATTAGTGGAGTTAAGAATATGGTGGGGGAAATATCACTCGACACTTAAATAAGGAAAACTCAAAACAAAAACAAAATGACTTCTCCTTTTTTTATTTTCCCTGAACCAAAGATTCGGAAGGAGGAAACAAATTTTGGGGTCCTGGTCCTCAATTTGATTCATAGTCTAGAGAGACAAAAGTTGATCCATGACTAGATAGTAACCAAGCCCACTAAGCTAATAAAACCAAGCCCATATCCAAAAGTACAGGTTGGATCTAACCTTGGATATAACATTAACATATAAGGCGGATGGTGGTAATGTGATTTTGGGCCTTGAGTCTCTTTGGTACTGACATTCCCTGAATGGACCATATTCTCAATGAAGAAAAAATTAAATCACACCCAGTGGGACTCGAACCCACAATCGCCTGATTAGAAGTCAGACGCCTTATCCATTAGGCCATGGGTGCTTCATATTACCCGAGTTCAGACATTTCATTTTTATCATTAGTACTTCTTTTTCACCATCTTCTTTGCGTCCTTCCTTCATCTTCTCTTTCTACTCCGCGGTGAGCAGTTAGCTGGAACAAAAAATAGAATATTGAAAAATGTGTTATTGACATTTTAAAAAAAAAAATGCTTCATATGTATCAAGTGTCAAAATTGATTCTGTTCATTTCCTTATTACAACCCAGCTTATGATTCTGAATTTACGAAAATACTAATTTCATGTGATATTTTCATCAAGTTTATTTTGTTGTTTTAATTTTCGGCCTGTTAGTATTATAAATCAACATCAACAGGATTGCTTATCGGTCACGTAGGGTTTTAATTTTAAATTTTTTTTTATCTCCTACATTCCGGTCATGAATCGAATTCAGACAAGGCACGAAAAATTATATTATGTTTTGGGTGTATATGCCATCTCTCATAATAGTTGGGTCTCACAACTGTGTGAAACCCAACTGCTGTGAGAGATATGACATATACACCTGAAACATGATATACCATATCTGAAAGCACACTTCTGGTTTTAAATGTTTTCTAGAACAATCTTGCAACCCAACCATTCATTTACTGAAGCAAATGATCATGATGAGTAAGGCTAACTTAGTCCCTGAAATTCACAACTCACAAGGCATTGGACTTCATAAATTTCAAACATAGATACCAGCGGGGATGGGCTATTATCCTTTTACATTATCTCATTTATCTCCTTTTAATGGTTATGATTTAGTCAAAATAAATCTAATAGCCATTATTTTGCCAACACAAAAATCAAGCCAACTTTTGGATCAAATTCATTAATGTGTTGTCAAGATTTTGACCCTTAAATTTATCTTGATTAAATTCTAATCTTTAAAATGAGATAAATGATATAAATGTGAAAGGAGATGATAGCTCAATCCATGCCAGCGCGTTCATGCATGCTTATCAGCACCATATATAGCATTCATAAGAAATCATTCATGAGTCATGACAACTGGTTTGATAAACCTAATCATGGCTCACTGCGAGTGTCACCAAATCTCATCTGTCTGTGGTCCATTTTTTGGTTTGTTTTCTTTATTGTTTTTTCTTTTGTTTTTTTGTTTTTTTATTTGTGACAAATTATTTTTATCATTATCAGATTCGTCCTCTATTGAAAAAACAAAAAAGCACAAAAACCGACTCATAACATTAGCCCAATCTCAAGCTAGATATTGCACTAAAGGAAGTTGTTGCGTGTCAATATTAGTATACTTTGCCTACAAGATTTACTGAAAGTGAATTTATGAAGCTACTGTTAATTTTACCAAGGGTGGAATTTTGGAGAGGCCTGTAATACAAACTTATTCGCCACCATAGAAGCAAACCCTAATATGAAGACATGCTAACGTTTTTGTTTTACAGTGAAACAAAGAGGGGTTTCAATTTTCAAAGCTTCACTATATGTTGCTCTTATTTTGTGAAAGTATTGAAAGGTACTGTTGGTAGGAAAATCCAAGCTAAGCATATGTGAAGTTGCAGTTTTACAGTGACTTTTGTTCTGTTCAAATTTTAAGTATTAAATTATCATCCATTTGGGGTGAAGAATATCATGGAGAAAGAAAAAAAGGGACCACTTTCTGAGCAATATAATTATCTGCTCCTTTTTGCTTTCTTAAATATATGATATATTTAAATATTTTTGCTCCTGTGATCAATTGGATCTCTCAAACGGAGTTTGGATTTAGTGTTCTTTTATATTGAATGTTCTTATAAATTATTATTGGTAATTATTAAGTAATAATTTATAAGAATTCATATGTATTGATCACCGAATTAATTATCATGATTTATCTAATATGAATCTCATATAAGTCTCATTTATCTCATAATTATTGATATAGTGTTCAACATATAAACTCAATTCAGTATTCATCCTAATTCGTTTGAAACAGATGTAGGAGAAGAATTAATATGTACTGTCAAGTATTGAAAAAACTAAAAAAGATTTCTCATCACTCATATTTTCATTCATTTTCGTTAAAATTTAGAAGATTTAAAATAATAGATGGAATAAAAATTAATTTAATGAATTTATTTAATGATTATATTAGTAAATATAATTTGCAATCATCAGTATAATCTAGTAGCGAACCCGTAATACATTCAAGACTTAGCGTAAGTTATCGTTGGTTACTCTAACGAAATAAAAAATAGAGGGATAGCACGACTAACAACCTGGAATTAGATAATAATTTATCTATCAATTTTGAGTTTCCTCCTAAAAGTTTAGTAAGTAAAATTTTTCAAGTACTTGATTGGTGGAACCGACATCAAAATGACTATCATATTTTATCAATTATTGCTGAAGAGGTGCTGGCAGCACCTGTTTCCACTGTAGCGGTTGAACAAGTCTTCAGCTTAGGAGACAATATTTTAGAAGCGAGACGGTCTTCATTACATCCAAGCACTTTAGAAGCAATAACATGTGTGAATGATTGTACCCGAGCTGATCTGAGGTAACAAGAAGATGCACGCAATGACTTTGAACACTTGTTCGACAATGCATCTGCAAGTACAAGAGGAACGAGAGCTGAATGATCAACAACATACACAGATAATGATGATGATTGATGAGTAAATAATTATAAATTTGTAATGGGAAACTATCTAAAAAAATATAATGGAACTACGTGAACTGTGATTCCTCTCACCCTTAGAGGATACGTAGGCAATTTAGGTTTTTAAAAATTTTAGTCCAAGCTCTTTAATTTAATTTTTAATTTAATGCAATATAAATTCAAATTAATAATTTTAAATAATTTGAAATCCCATTTTTATTTATTTAAGAAATTAAAATTATAAATTATAAAACATAAGAACTGAACCGGAACCGTCCGGTTCGATTCCGGTTCCCGATTCCACAAGCGTGGAACCAGGAACCGTTCCGAAACCGAACCTAACCGAACCGATGGCCAGGTCTATTGACTATGAAGAATCAATATTTTATAGAGTATGAGTGTTTTGACTAAATAAACTAACACTTCTTGTTTTCTCATTTTTAAGCTTAAATAAAAATAAAATAAAAAATATATATATATGAAAAATATTGTTGCATGTTAATGACAAGTTTTTGCTAGACTACATTACCCTAAAGTAGCAAAATTTGAGCCCTTGAACTTGTCATTAATAAGAGAACATGTTTCTCTTATATCCATATATATGTTACTCTTATCATCTTTTTTAGTTTTCAAGATGGCTTAAGCCAAAGTAGGATTGCTGCTCTTGCCAGAACTTCATATCAACTTTTTTTTCCAGTCTAAGTTGTTACATGTACACGTTTATGCAAACTGAAAAGCAGTAAATTAATTAACAAGTAGAAAAGCAGTTACCAATTATCAACTACGATATCCATTGCATAAATTTAAAGAAATTCACCAGTACAAACTTATTGTGTACTGTACTTGCTTTGTGGAGCTGATGATCAGCTTTTACCTTCATCTCCTAATCCTCTTTGAAAAGTGTGCCAAAGGGAGCAAATAAACCAACTAGCAGTGGCAGTATATCATCGGTATTACATTTTAAAGATTTTTCCTATTTCATATTTCACTGTCAAGTGAGTTTACAGTTTACACCCACTGACATGCCAGAAAATTCACTCACCGGCAGCCGGTGGTGAGTATTATTAATTTTATATGAAATTTGTTTTCTTGTAGTAATTTTTGAATCGCAATCAACCTTTTTGTACACCTGAATGTTAATTTATGTTACTTTGAGACTCTGTTGAAAATTAAAATAGAGAGTTTTTGACTTTTTTTCATGTTCTGACAAAAATCATGTGACTGTGTCATGGTTATTTTTTTCTTCAATCTTCCAAAAGTGCGAAATTTTAGGGAAAATTCAAAACTAGTCAAAAAAAAATTATCATTGTTAAAATGAGTAATAATGTTTGTGTTTTTTTAAAATGTCCAACTTCTATAGAGTCTGTCCTAAAATTCGAAGTTTTAATTTTTTATAATTTTTTTAATTTAAAAATTTGGAGATTCGAAGAATTAACTTCGAAGAATTTGGACATTTTGACAAAACACAAATATTGTGATTTATTTTGATAAATTGACAAATTTTTTTTAACTAATTTTATTAATTTCCCAAATTTTAGGGGAAAGAAATTCTAATATTTGTTCTGTCAATTAGTCAAGAAATAAATTAAGTGGCTCATGCACATTGTTTGAAAAGATCTCTTTAATCTTGGCCCTTCAATTTTGTGAACCCAAATTTCAGTTTTTTGGTTGAAGATTTAGTGTTAAAATGAATTTGTTATGAGTATTGAATTAATTATTATGATTTTTCTATTTCAATAGTTGTTTCAATATTTAATATAAATTTAAGATCGTGAATCGGGTAATTTTTAGGTCTGAATTCCGATCTTGTCATCTATTGCTTTGACCTTTCATTTTTGAATTTCAGATTACTAAATCCGATGGTTAATGTGTTCTGATTAGAGTTAGCCCCACCTTATGGGCGGTCACTTTCAGAAATCATAAATACAATCATAAATGAGTTTGGAGACTTTTATACATCAGTTTCTGCATGAATAAAATATATGTCACATATAGTCTATATAAAGCCTCCGACTCTTCCATCCAGCAAGCTTGCTGGATTGTTTGTCACTTTTAATCAAAATTTAAAATTTTCCTTAGCTCTCTGCAAATATCTGATAATTAAAAACCCTAATTCCATAATTCATCTTCAGCTCCCCCCATCCCTCTGTCACTCAGTTTCCTCTTCTCCATCTCTCTCTCTCTGCTACACATACAATAATTTAAAGAGACCAATGGATGTTGACATGACAAAAGCATCATCTCATCAAGAAGATCATTTGGACATGATGGCAGTCATAATGCAGATGGAAAAGCTTCCTGAATTCTGCGAGGAGCTTCCTTTTAACAACACTCCCCCATTACCTCATGAAATCCAATTCTCCAATGGAAACACCAACAGCAATGTCACAACACAATCTATATATCATCATAACCCAAGTGTTTCTCCTCCTACATTTCCTAATCCATCATGCACTTTACCATTCATGAACACTACTCAAGTTCAAGAACCCATGACAGCGCCACCTCTTCATCAAACCAATAATGTAGCCACAGGAGGAAGATTCAGAAGTTCATTTGCATCACCAAATCCATATCCACCAACACTAGAGAAAAGAAACTCAATGGCAGCTATGAGAGAGATGATCTTTCGTATAGCTGCTATGCAACCTATTCATATAGACCCAGAATCAATCAAGCCTCCAAAGAGAAGGAATGTAAAGATATCTAAGGACCCACAGAGCGTGGCAGCGAGGCATAGAAGGGAAAGAATAAGCGAGAGGATAAGGATACTTCAGAGACTCGTCCCTGGAGGAACCAAAATGGACACAGCTTCTATGTTAGATGAGGCCATACATTACGTCAAGTTCTTGAAGAAACAAGTGCAAACTTTGGAACAAGCTGGGGTTCATAGGCCAATGCCAGCAGGTGTTGGGTTTCCAGGAACAGCAATGGCCTATCCTTCTTTGGTCAAAGCCTGCCAGCAGCCTTCTTATCAATTGATGGAGAATATCAATATGCAGATGTTTAGATAAGAGAAAGAATTAGGGTTAATTTGGAGATTGTTGTTTTCCTGTGTTTTTATTCGGTACTTATGTAAAGATCAAGTGAATTTATGTTTTATTTCTCATTGTTAATTAATGTCACAAAAGAAATGTAGTGTATGCTTTTTTTTTTTATTCCCTCTATCTGTCCAAAATTTTCAATTACAGTAAAAACTAAAGGTGCAAACATGAAACATTAGTTAAAAACATCTTTTGAATTCAAATTGGATGTGATTTCTCACACACTGGAGTAATTATACATACCCCACGTATTTTATGCCGGTTTTTTTGGATGTGATGTCCCAATATCCCGTGAAGGTCGATTTTTTTATCCGGCTTTTATCTCGTGGTATGATAGTGTGGGTCTATTTATGATATAATAGAGAAGCCTATGGTCTAACCTAGTAATAGTGCAATGTGTAAGCTTACTTGTGGTTGAGTCATTTATTCTTGCCAATGTGGGTTTGTTAACATCCCAGTTATGTGCAGTAAGTAAGCCTATTCATGGGTGAATTTGATTCTAAAAAATTATAAGAGTTACTTCAGCCAATTTGGAATTATTCAACAATGTTAGATACTTATTTACCTTTTGATTTTCCATAGAGTAATGCTACTCCTCCGGATGTATATATACGTCCAATTTAGTTCTCGAAAAGTTAAAAGTTTATTAATTCGAAAACAAAATCAGACTGTGCGTCGGGAATGCTAGTATTTTTGTTTTCCATATGATAAAGTGGAAATCTTTTACACTTTGGGTTGTCTGACAAAAATGAGGCTAATAAGATTTTCCCTCAGGTAATAAGAATGATTTCATTGTTGCAGACGCCAGACACAATACTTCTGATTTTCATTCAAAGATATGGAACTGGAGCAGCTGGTTGCCTGAAGTTTTTACTTTATGCTACTCTTGCTCTTAGCTCAATGCACCCTGCACCTTTTTCTTTTTCTTTTTTTTTTAATATGCATTAGCTAGGAGCCAACAATCATTAAATACTTAAATCAATTTGGTTTTGGGATATGATTACTCTTGATTGATGATATTGGATAAGTTAGTTAAGATCCAATGAGCACCTCTTTTAGTAGTTAATTACACACAAACTGCTATTCTTCTTGGAAATAATTTCTCTTTGAAAAAACAAGAATAAGTATATGTACATATTAAGCCTTTCTTCAAATCATACTTATAGTGGGAGACTTATATACTGGGTATCCCTTTTTTATTTTCTAAAAAATGATGTTAAACAAACAAAGGTTAATGCTCATCAATTCATCTTGTTAATTGATCGCGATTTTATTACCGCATGTAAGCACATGTATCGCTCAAGTAATATAATGACAAAAGTTAGATATCATTCTCCAAGGGCTTATACACGGCGTTGCAAAATGTACTTTTCGTGTCGTTAATTTTTACGAAGCTGAACATCATGAATTTTAGCGTCACCTAAATTTGGCGACACGGAAAGTATGATTTAGCGTCGCTAATTTAGCGGCGACGCTAAGAAGTCAATAAAAATCATAATTTTTTTAGTTTAACTTTTAGCGTCACCATAATTTTGATGACACCAAAAACCTTTGACTTTTAGCGTCACCGATAAATTGGCGACGCTAAAAATCAATAATTTTTTTTATTTTGTCTTTTAGCATCGCTGAAATTTTGACAACACTAAATGATAAATTTTTTTAAAAAATTTGATCAAATATTTCTCGTCCTTAAGAATTAAATTTAAGATTTTGATTTTTAGCGTTGACAATGATGACGCTAAAAGTCGAAAATATCGACATTAAAAGTTAAAATTTTGGAGCAAATTTTCCCGCTTAGTGAAGACCTTTAGCGACGCCAAATTTTGACGACGCTAAAAGTCATATTTTTTCTATAAATATTCATATTTCTTTCATTTGCACTCATTCTCTATATTTTTCTCTCCTATTCATTTTTTCTTAGTTTTATTATTTAATTTTTGTGTTTTATGTTAACATCTTATATTTTTATTTCATTTTTGTTGTAGAAAAATAAGATGAAGAAAATGAAAATGAACATGAAGATGAAGATGAGGAAAGTTAAGATGAAGAATTTGAAGATAAAGATAAAGATGAAGATGAAGATGAAGAACATTAATTTACATGAAGATGAAAAAGATGAATATGAGTATGAAGAACATTAATTTTGTATTTAAATATTTCATATATATAATTTATCATTTTATTTTTATTTAAAGTGATAAATTGTGTAATTTTATGTTTAATATCAATAATTTTTTTTTTGTTATTATTCATTTTTTGAATAATTTTTAATAAATATATTATTATTTGTAATAATTTATAAAAAAATATATATTAGAATTTAAGAAAATAAGTTACTATAAATTAAAAATGAATTATTACAAATTATAATGAATATTAATTATTTTATTTAATTTTGACTTTATTGTCACCAAATTAGCGTCGCCATTGTGATTGGCGACACTAATAGTCTTTAACGTCGGAGTTTTAGCGTTGGATTTTTGCATCGCCGTTCGGTGTCGCTAAAAGTTTTTGTGTCGCTGGACATGACTATTAGTGTCATCATTCGACGATGTTAAAGAGTCATATTCTTGTAGTGCACATTAGAAAGAGATGAAATAGAATTAATTTTTTTAGAATTAATCCTTTGAACTAATTAAGAAAAAGAAGGGGAAATAATTGTTAGACTCTTGACATTTAAAAATATATATATAGCAGTTATTTATTAATATAATTTGTTTGTTTTAATAATAAATAGTAATATATTAAATTATCATTATTTTTCCATTTAAAATAATAAAATTTATTAATGAATAAGGATCTGTATATCATTTTTAAAACATTATGTACTTTTCTCTAATATTGGGTGGTTCAAGTGTCATCTTTTCTTTTAGGAACACCCATAAACATGATATCAAAGAAACCAATATAATTCAAGTGACAATCACCCAAAAGATATTGATTATATATAATCACTTTTCCATTTTTGATTGATTAAAGAACTCATTTTTTTTCCTTTTTGATTTTTCTTCTCTTATATACTAAATGAGAAAGGAGGTAAGAGGCGGGTAGGTTGCCTCTGCCTCCCAAGGCAGGATCGAGTTATTGTAGTGTTGATGTTTCAAGTGTCATGCTTCACTAACGTTCATTATTCATTAAATCTATTCAAATAAAGTTGAAAATGGGAATAAAAGAAATGCTAAAAAATAAACAAAAATAAACAAAAAAAATTAATAATAATAATAATAATAATGAACCCGCATGAGCAAGTAGACCCATGTGAGATATCCCACCAACATCCCCACAATGTATTTGATTATTAGAATTTAGTGAAATTTCCTTTCTTAATTATATATAATATCCCATCCTACAAATTCATTGTATCCCACCTCTGACACATAATTCTATCTTTCTTTTCTATCATTTCATACACCCATCAACCTTTTTTTTTTTAGGATAAGTTCTCATGTTCTTTGTGACAGGATAAAGGAAATACATATTCAAACTTTTTTTTTTGGGTATCAATGCTTATGCCATTGGTTTGGTGGTGGAGACTTTTTCTTCCATCGTGGGAGGGAATAAATTTGAGTCTCTTACCTTATAACTATTTATTTATAGCGGTGATGAGGCAAATCTCATTTGTATTGGGTGTAGATTTTTGAATTATATTTGATAGAGTCTCAAGATATGTTATAAATATAAGTATTTAAACTGTCAATAATAAACCATGATGCATGGGTTTTCTTGAATTATGCTTAGAAAATGCATTGTCCCAGTTACTGCAATATTGATATTTGACAGAGAGAGAATTCAGAATTGTTATTAATGGTCAATGGAGAGGAGGTGCAGTAAAGCTGGGGAGGTTTGAATATAAATGCAGATTAGGGTCAAAGGGGCTTCAAATCAAAATGTATGCTTTGTATTTATACAGTAAAATAGGAAGATGGATAAAGACAATGAAATGGTTGGTTGGTTGGTTGGATTAGATTTTGGCAAGAGTGCATACTTTAAAGGGGGGGCAGGTGCAATGCAAGCTCTAGATCTATCAAAATTCTTTCTTCCAATGTCCCATGCGCAAGGTGGGATGAACTCAATTCTTCTAAGATCTCACTGTTTATATTTATTTATTTTAAAAATAAAATTCTACTTACTAGCTTCACTGATTGCCGATGGCTTATATGAATCAAAGATCTTCTGTAACGTTTGGTAAATTTTTTGTTAGCGACATGTTTTCAAGATAAATTTTGATGATGCAATATTAGAAGACTTCGATGCACATTAGCAGATATTACAAAAAGATATCGAAGTACATTAGTGATTAAAGGCAATGAATGTGAAGACTAGTGTGTAGGCATTGCATTTTTACACATTAGCCCAATGATGAGTCTCGTATGGAGGCAACTACCTCTTCAGTCATGAAAGTCGCGGGAAACGGACGTTGGATGGGTAAAGTTGGGAAATGGAATTTTTGTTGGATTTAACCTCGTTGTTTGGCTCCGGTTGTTTGTTGGACTTCCGTTTCAAAGCTTACCTAAGGCCCAAAACCCAAACCAACCAAAATATACCCAAGTCAAACCAAGTCAAACCAAAACCACACACCCAAGGAGAGTGATTCATTCACGCCCATTCCCTCTTTATTTAGGTATATGCACATTTATCACATGCTAAAATCTTGTAAAATCCTTACCTAAATAAAAGAAATCAAATCAAATCCTTACCAAATCAAATCCAATCCCAAATCCCAATTAGGAGATCTATTCCTTATTAGAAAAACCAATTAGGAGATTCTCTCCTATTCAAATTAGGAAAGTCCTCTCCCTTTGCCTATAAAAAGAGGCCTTCACCCCCATTCACAACCCTAGCACATATCCTTCTCTCAAGCACGTCCAAGCACTTTGTGAAGCCTCCTTTTCACGCCCAAAGCCCTTCCAATAGCCTCCATTGCCGCAACACCAAGCCAACAAACACTCCAATTGCCACATCTTCTCTTCTTCACCAACACCACTCACGCCCAAGCCCTTTTCACAGCCCTCCATTGCCGAGTTCCAGCCACCATTCACAGCCCTAAAACACCTTAAAATAAGCCTCAAATACAGCCCCAAAGTCGCACAAAAGACCCCCCATTCACAGCTCCAATTCAGCGCCCAAATCAGTCCCAAACACCCCTCACTGCACCTTGAACTGCACAGTTTCGTCCCCTGTTCTGGTCAGTATTTGTTTCGAATTTAGCCCCAAGACAGTCCTAAAATCATCTAAAACCATCCCAAAAACTCCAAAAAGTTTCCCTAAAAAATCCTTTCAAACGCACCTCCCTAAGCCACCAAAATCATCCAAAACAGTCCACAAATCGACCAAACACAGCGACCTGAAACGAAGCAGCGAAACAGCAGCGAAACGGACTTAAAACAGCAGCCCAAGCATCAAAACAACGAGGGAAAACGTTGAGTAGACAAATCGGAAAAGCATCGGATCAATCTCTCTTCCAACGGACGTGTAACGCCCTTTCTTAGACGACAAAAGAGGTTAGACCTGAGGGCACCCTTTTTACTTATCTTCTTTATTTTTGTTTTATTTGTTTTGATATATAATTGCATGAGAGTCGTTTGAAGCATGATGTGATTGTTGGATGAGCGGGATATGTGTTCCCTTTTGTGGTATATCGGATGGAAACCCGGACGTAAATTCCATAGCCGATTCCGAATGGACGGTAGTATGGTCTGCACTCGGGATACAATGCCACGTACCACTGAAGATACACGTATATCGTCTCATCCTAACTTGTATTTGAGCATGTTATAGTCTTTAGGTTATTTGTTTATTATTTAAAGCATGGTTTAATTTAGTTTGTTATTTATTTGTTAAAGCATGTTTAGGTTGTTCTTTATGCATGTTCTTAGTTTATGATGCGTTTGGGTAATGATTTATACATGTTGATTTAATGGTTCAATATGCTTGTTGTGTTACATTGCGTGGAATTATTTGGATGAAAGCATGTTAGATCTAAGTACCATTGAGCATGAATGTTGAATAGATTCGGTTAGTTTATTGCACAAATTATATCATCACAAGTGACATAAGTAAGGGACCATTCCGAACCCAACGGTTTGAGGTCTTCCCTTGCGAGGGGTGTGAGTGCGGCCTTAAATCTTTGTCCCGGTTCACACCGGGTGGCGACTCCATGTTATTTCATACTTCCCAACTAGGCCGCGAGCCTAGAACAGCGTCGTCCAGGTTCTGTTGTCTACAGTTTGGCGACTCCACTGGGATATAGAATCGACCCCGAAATCATGTCTTGTGATGTGTATAATTTGTGCATTGGTTGACCGTTTCTATAGTAGGTTAAAGGGGTGTAACCAAAGGCATTGTTAAGGCTAGGTATGTTCGATGTCTTCCTTCACTCACTACCTTTTCATAAGGAAAACTGTGAAGACACCGAGATAATCATTATTTGTAGCTCGTTGTGACAGACTAGTTTGGAAGACTCGTTGTTTATTCCTGACACCAAGCGATAAGAGCCTAAGGGGCTTGGGTACTTAAGAGAGCCTCGCTCCACCCTCCCTCTGGGGAATCTACAACGTGAAATCTATTCGACAGTTAGTCACACACCGTAACTCATTGGCACGTACGTGAGGTATAAAAAAAGGTGCACTCACTTGGTCGCTTGAACCCTTGAGTGGGGAGTCCTAGTTGTGGTAATCTCCTTCGTCAAACGAGAGCCTTTGTCCACACTCCCGTAAACCCACATGTGAACCATAGCCGTATGACCTATTGGGGCCACCCTTTACGCTTTTGATAACCCCATGCATATTATGTCTCATACATCCCATGCATCTCATGCATACATGCATCATGTTAACCCTCGTGTCTTAAAAGCCATCATAGATATCCGTTGGGTTAGAAAAAAATAAGACTTGTCGAAGAAGAGTTTAGCAAACATGGATATCGGGGAAAAGGAAATCAAGAAAAGAGAACCTTACGGAAGGCATAGGATAGAAGACCATGGTGGGTCCAAAAAAAAAAAAAAAAAAAAAAAAAAAAAAAAAAAAGAAAAAAAAAAAAAGAAAAAAAAAGAAAAAAAAAGAAGAAAAAAAAAAGAAAAAAGAAAAAAGAAAAAATTGTTGTTTGTTTTTTAGTCCTTGATAGTTAGACATAAGTCCAATGATGAAATGGTATGCTTTAGGATGAAATCTTAGAAACGATAAACCCTTGATGTGCTTTTATCTGATACTTCGAGTGATTGATCTATGTTAGACTCGTAAACACTTCACTATAGGTTCTTAGCGGTGAAAACCTGAGTAGTTGGCAAGGTGACTAGTTGAAGAAATTGTAGGTCGGTGAATGACCGTTTGCCTAATATCTATCTTGATTTGCTTATGTTATGATGTGTGGTATGGTTGAAAATAAAAGAAATGTCTCTAAAGAAAAGAATTGAATCACCTATAACCGATAAGCGTGAAGCTACCCATGGGCGAGTATTAGGACCACCATGAGGAGAAATGCTACCTTAAAGGGTATGTGTGTTGAAAAAAAAAAAAAGAGAAAAAAAAAAAGAGAAAAAGAAAAAGAAAAGAAAAAAGAAGTTCAAAACGAATGAAAAGAAAAAAAAAAGACAAAGGAAGAGAAAGAAAACCATACCACATTGAGCACGGAAAAGCAATTGCAGAACATACCTGAGACATCTAGGTTGGTTTGACCCTTCGATCTCGATTTTTGAAATGAAATCATTGAGTTGGCTTACTTAAGGATCAAACTGTGAAAGAACCTTTGCACACACACACTTTGAGTCTGGCTTAGATCATTTATTCAAAGACTTGGATTTGAGTTGCATCGAATGTTTTGAAGGTTCTCTGGTTTCATTACTAGGCATTATTTGAGGACAATGATATGTATAACTATTGAGACTATTTCGTAGCATAGTATGATGATATAGAAGGCCCCACCATGTGGTTCATCTTGACCAAATGCAAACAGCGGAGAGCAGAAAGCTAAACCAAGACTGGGGGCAACCAGTCTACCACATCGTGAATCAGGGACATAACAAGATATTGAGTCATGAGACCAGAGAGAAGATTGGGCAATCACCTGGAGAACTGGCGGAAGACCTAACCCAACGGAATAGGAAATTCATACATGCATGCATGCATACACGTAACATATTTTGCATTCTTTTTTGTGTTTGTTTTGTTTTGTATTCACAGGTTTCAAGGAAGAAAAAGAGAAAGCGGCAAAGACAAGCCAACCATAATCAGGAACATATGAGTAGTAGTTTTGGAGATGAGTCTCAGGTTGAGACCCGTATCAGTTTCAGTTTTGGGGATGAGTCACAGGGTCGAGGCTCACATCATCAGAGTGTTGGAATGAATCCGGGAATGAATCCCAGGGTCGAGGCCCATATCAGCAGAGTTTTGGAATGAATCCAGGGAATGAATCCCAGGGCCGAGGCCCACATCGTCAGATTTAGAATGAATCCAGGGAATGAATCCCAGGGCCGACGCCCACGTCGTCAGATTTTGGAATGAATCCCAAAGGCCGAGGCCCACATCTTCAGAATTTGGAATGAATCCCAGGGCCGAGGCCCACGTCTTCAGAATTTGGAATGAATCCCAGGGCCGAGGCCCATGTCGTCAGAATATGGAATGAATCCCAGGGCCGAGGCCCACATCAGCATCAGTTTAGGGCGAGACCCACATCAACATCAGTTTGGGGCGAGGCCCGTATTAGCATCAGTATCAGTCTTGTCGGGTATGGCATTCTGGGGGCGAGGCCCACATTACATCAAATCAGTTTCTGTCGGGTATGGCATTTTGGGGGTGAGGCCCACATTACATTAGATCAGCATTGCCGGGTATGGCATTCTGGGGGCGAGGCCCACATTACATGAGATCAGTTTAGTCCGGGAATGGACATGCCGAGAATGGCATGCCGGGAATGGCACTCTGAGAATGGAGATATAGTCCGAGAATGGACTGCTCGAGAATGGACACGCCGAGAATGGCACGCCGGGGGTATGGCACTCTGGGGGCGAGGCCCACATTATTATCAGCATCAGTTTAGCCGGGTATGACACTCTGGGGGCGAGGCCCACATTATCATCAGCATCAATAGCAGGCTTGCCGGGTATGACATTCTGGGGGAGAGGCCCACATTGGTTCGGTATCAGTTCTGCCGGGTATGACATTCTGGGGGCGAGGCCCACATTAGTTCAGATCAGTTTGCCAGGTACGTCACTCCGAGAATGGAGATATCAGATCAGCCAGGTACGACACTCCGGGTATGGAGACGTCAGATCAGTTTTGTCAGGTACGGCACTCCGGGTATGGAGATATCACAGCTGCGACACCCTAGGTACGGGGTTAGCACTCAGACATTTGTGGCTCTCTAGATACAGAGACGTCACTGCGACACCCTAAGTACGGGGTTAGCACTCAGACATTTGTGGCTCTCTAGGTACGGAGACGTCACCGCGACACCCTAGGTACGGGGTTAGCACTTAGACATTTTGTGGCTCTCTAGGTACGGAGACGTCACTACGACACCCTAGGTATGGGGTTAGCATTCAGACCACAGTGACGCCCTAGGTACGGGGTTAGCACGCCAGGTACGGCATGTGGACTATTCTGACATTTATGGCTCTCTAGGTACGGAGACGTCACTGCGACACCCTAGGTACGGGGTTAGCATTCAGACCACAGCGACGCCCTAGGTACGGGGTTAGCACGCCAGGTACGGCATGTGGACTATTCAGACATTTTGTGGCTCTCTAGGTACGGAGACGTCACTGCGACACCCTAGGTACGGGGTTAGCATTCAGACCACAGCGACGCCCTAGATACGGGGTTAGCACGCCAGGTACGGCATGTGGACTATGTGGACTACCGAGGAGTATGTGGACTATGTGGACTACCGTGGACTACCGAGGAGTATGTGGACTATGTGGACTACCGTGGACTACCAAGGAGTATGTGGACTACCGTGGAGTATGTGGACTACCGAGGAGTATGTGGACTACCGTGGAGTATGTGGACTACCGAGGAGTATGTGGACTACGTGGACTACCGAGGAGTATGTGGACTATGTGGACTACCGTGGACTACCTAGGAGTATGTGGACTACCGTGGACTACCGAGGAGTATGTGGACTATGTGGACTACCGAGGAGTATGTGGACTATGTGGACTACCGTGGACTACCGTGGAGTATGTGGACTACCGTGGACTACCGAGGAGTATGTGGACTATGTGGACTACCGTGGACTACCGAGGAGTATGTGGACTACCGTGGACTACCTAGGAGTATGTGGACTATGTGGACTACCGTGGACTACCGTGGAGTATGTGGACTACCGTGGACTACCGAGGAGTATGTGGACTACCGTGGAGTATGTGGACTATGTGGACTACCGTGGAGTATGTGGACTATGTGGACTACCGTGGAGTATGTGGACTATGTGGACTACCGAGGACTACCGAGGAATATGTGGACTATGTGGACTACCGTGGAGTATGTGGACTATGTGGACTACCGTGGACTACCGTGGAGTATGTGGACTATGTGGACTACGTGGACTACCGAGGAGTATGTGGACTATGTGGACTACCGTGGACTACCGCGACACCCTAGGTATGGGGTTTAGCACGCCAAGTTTGGCATTGTGGACTACCGCGACACCCTAGGTATGGGGTTTAGCACTATCAACTCAGCACAGAAGGCATACCAGGTGGCAGCTGGCGAGCCAGGTAAGTGAAAATGCATTGCATGTACTTTGATAGGATTGTCATTGTCACACACTGCACAAGTCCCATCAAAGTGGGGGCGACTGTAGGCATTGCATTTTTACACATTAGCCCAATGATGAGTCTCGTATGGAGGCAACTACCTCTTCAGTCATGAAAGTCGCGGGAAACGGACGTTGGATGGGTAAAGTTGGAAAATGGAATTTTTGTTGGATTTAACCTCGTTGTTTGGCTCCGGTTGTTTGTTGGACTTCCGTTTCAAAGCTTACCTAAGGCCCAAAACCCAAACCAAACCCAAAATACCCAAGTCAAACCAAGTCAAACCAAAACCACACACCCAAGGAGAGTGATTCACGCCCATGCCCTCTTTATTTAGGTATATGCACATTTATCACATGCTAAAATCTTGTAAAATCCTTACCTAAATAAAAGAAATCAAATCAAATCCTTACCAAATCAAATCCAATCCCAAATCCCAATTAGGAGATCTATTCCTTATTAGAAACCAATTAGGAGATTCTCTCCTATTCAAATTAGGAAAGTCCTCTCCCTTTGCCTATAAAAAGAGGCCTTCACCCCCATTCACAACCCTAGCACATATCCTTCTCTCAAGCACGTCCAAGCACTTTGTGAAGCCTCCTTTTCACGCCCAAAGCCCTTCCAATAGCCTCCATTGCCGCAACACCAAGCCAACAAACACTCCAATTGCCACATCTTCTCTTCTTCACCAACACCACTCACGCCCAAGCCCTTTTCACAGCCCTCCATTGCCGAGTTCCAGCCACCATTCACAGCCCTAAAACACCTTAAAATAAGCCTCAAATACAGCCCCAAAGTCGCACAAAAGACCCCCCATTCACAGCTCCAATTCAGCGCCCAAATCAGTCCCGAAACACCCCTCACTGCACCTTGAACTGCACAGTTTCGTCCCCTGTTCTGGTCAGTATTTGTTTCGAATTTAGCCTCCAAGACAGTCCTAAAATCATCTAGAAACCATCCCAAAAACCTCCAAAAAGTTTCCCTAAAAAATCCTTTCAAACGCACCTCCCTAAGCCACCAAAATCATCCAAAACAGTCCACAAATCGACCAAAACAGCGACCTGAAACGGAGCAGCGAAACAGCAGCGAAACGGACTTAAAACAGCAGCCCAAGCATCAAAACAACGAGGGAAAACGTTGAGTAGACAAATCGGAAAAGCATCGGATCAATCTCTCTTCCAACGGACGTGTAACGCCCTTTCTTAGACGACAAAAGAGGTTAGACCTGAGGGCATCCTTTTTACTTATCTTCTTTATTTTTGTTTTATTTGTTTTGATATATAATTGCATGAGAGTCGTTTGAAGCATGATGTGATTGTTGGATGAGCGGGATATGTGTTCCCTTTTGTGGTATATCGGATGGAAACCCGGACGTAAATTCCATAGCCGATTCCGAATGGACGGTAGTATGGTCTGCACTCGGGATACAATGCCACGTACCACTTAAGATACACGTATCTCGTCTCATCCTAACTTGTATTTGAGCATGTTATAGTCTTTAGGTTATTTGTTTATTATTTAAAGCATGGTTTAATTTAGTTTGTTATTTATTTGTTAAAGCATGTTTAGGTTGTTCTTTATGCATGTTCTTAGTTTATGATGCGTTTGGGTAATGATTTATACATGTTGATTTAATGGTTCAATATGCTTGTTGTGTTACATTGCGTGGAATTATTTGGATGAAAAAATGTTAGATCTAAGTACCATTGAGCATGAATGTTGAATAGATTCGGTTAGTTTATTGCACAAATTATATCATCACAAGTGACATAAGTAAGGGACCATTCCGAACCCAACGGTTTGAGGTCTTCCCTTGCGAGGGGTGAGTGCGGCCTTAAATCTTTGTCCCGGTTCACACCGGGTGGCGACTCCATGTTATTTCATACTTCCCAACTAGGCCGCGAGCCTAGAACAGCGTCGTCCAGGTTCTGTTGTCTACATAGTGCTTAATGAAGAATATTTTTATATGGTCTTAGATTATGGCTCTCTTTGTAAAGTGAGTTGTTAATTTAAGTCTCTAAGTTCATAGGTCATATGCACATTTAAATAGATGCATTAGAGTCATGTGTAAAATAATTTTAACTTTCGAATCCTGATATTTTGGCACTGAGACCGGCATACTGGTGACCCTTATTTGTTCTGAGCAGTTTTACATCGCCTTTGGAACTGAGCTACTCCATCCCGGTCACCCATGTCGGTCAGTGTGTAGTTTACACGTTACTGGAACCGGTTTAGAGCATACCAACATTCATATCGGTCAACCTTATCATTTTACATGCTCTCGAAAACCGACATGATCCATATCAGTCTCAATACCGGTCAGTAATTCAGTCTTGTTTGCATTTACCGGTGTCAAATAGTAATATTTGTATAGTCGTTGAAATGGCGGACCGGCATACCGACCTCTAAAGACATGCATACCGATATCAGTGCAAACATTAGAGGTTGGTTTCATTTTCTCTATAAATTGAGTTCATATTTCGTTTTTTTCAATTTCTTCTAATGCAAAAACATAGAGTTTTACAAAACCTTCATCATTATATACTCTCATACTCAAGCTCACACACTACAGCTTCACATCATTTGTAGTGAGCTTAAATGTCTTGGGTTAGCAACTCACACTTTAATTTTCTTATCTTTGTGAGTGCCCAAGTGATATTTTAAATCTTCATATCTGTAGACAACAGAACTTGACGACACTGTTCTAGGCTCGCGGCCTAGTTGAGAGTACGAAATAACATGGAGTCGCCACCCGGTGTGAACCGGGACAAAGGTTTAAGGCCGCACTCACCCCTCGCAAGGGAAGACCTCAAACCGTTGGGTTCGGAATGGTCCCTTACTTATGTCACTTGTGATGATATAATTCGTGCAATAAACTAACGAATCTATTCAACATTCATGCTCAAGGGTACTTAGATCTAACATGCTTTCATCCAATTAATTCCACGCGCAATGTAACATAACAAGCATATTGAACCATTAAATCAACATGTATAAATCATTACCCAAACGCATCATAAACTAAGAACATGCATAAAGAACAACCTAAACATGTTTTAACAAATAAATGACAAACTAAATTAAACCATGCTTTAAATAATAAACAAATAACCTAAAGACTATAACATGCTCAAATACAAATTTGGATGAGACGAGATACATGCATCTTAAGTGGTACGTGGCGTTGTATCCCGAGTACAGACCGCAATACCGTCCATTCGGAATCGGCTACGGAATTTACGTCCGGGTTTCCATCCGATATACCACAAAAGGGAACACACATCCCGCTCATCCAACAATCACATCATGCCTCAAACGACTCTCATGCAATAATATTTTAAAATAAATAAAATAAAACGAAATAAGATAAGTAAGAAGGTGCCCTCAGGTCTAACCTCTTTTGTTGTCTCACGAAAGGGCGTTACACGGCCGTCAGAAGGATTGATACTCCGCAACTTTTTTGGTTCACTAATCCAACGATTTTCCTCGCGGTTTCACTGCTCGGGTTGTTGTTTTCACTCCGTTTCTCTACTGTTTTAAGGGTATTTTATGGTTACTGTTTCAGGTCTATTAGGCTACTGTTTTGGGGACTGTTTTCAGAGATTTGGGGACTGTTTTTGGGGTGTATTTCAGGTGGCAAGCGTGAGGGCTATGTGGCTGTTTGCATGAGGGCCTTTAGTGTGTGCTGTTTATGGAGGGTTCATGTGGAGGGCACAAGGGCAGTTGATCGAGGCTTCACAAAGTGCTTGGACGTGCTTGAGAGAGGGATATGTGCTAGGTTTTGAATGGGGGGTGAAGGCCTCTTTTTATAGGCAAAGAGAGAAGACTTTCCTAATTTGAATAGGAAAGAATCTCCTAATTGGTTCTTCATAAGGAATAGATCTCCTTATTTGGGGTGGTGATTGGATTTGATTTGGTAGGGATTTGATTTGATTTCTTTTAATTAAAAAGGGATTTGACTTGATTTAGGCATGTGTTAAATGTGATTTTGGCTATTTAGGAAGGCTATGGGCGTGAATGGTGTCTCATGGGCGTGGGTTTGGCTTGGCTTTGTGGGCTTGGATATTTTGGGTTTGGTTTGGGTTTGGTAAGTGGTTTGTGGGGTTTTGGGCCTAAGATAAGCTTTGAAACGGAAGTCCAACAAGCAACCGAAGCTCAAACAACGAGATTAAATCCATCAAAAATTCTATTTTCCAACTTTACCCTTCCAACGTCCGTTTCCCGCGACTTTCATGACTAAAGAAGTAGTTGCCTCCATACGAGACTCATCATTGGGCTAATGTGTAAAAATGCAATGCCTACAGTCGCCCCCACTTTGATGGGACTTGTGCAGTGTGTGACAATGACAATCCTATCAAAGTACGGGCAATGCATTTTTACTTACCTGGCTCGCCAGCTATCACCTGGTCTGCCTGTTGTGCTGAGTTGATAATGCTAAACCCCGTACCTAGGGCGTCGCGGTTGCGTCTCCGTACCTAGAGTGCCGCAGTGATGATGCTGGTTGTCTGGATGCTAACCTCGTACCTAGGGTGTCGCAGTGAGGTCTCCGTACCTAGAGAGCCACAAAATGTCTGAATAGTCCACATACCGTACCTGGCGTGCTAACCCCGTACCTAGGGCGTCGCTGTGGTCTGAATGCTAACCCCGTACCTAGGGTGTCGCAGTGACATCTCTGTACCTAGAGAGCCATGAATGTCTGAATAGTCCACATGTCGTACCTGGCGTGCTAACCCCGTACCTAGGGCGTCGATGTGGTCTGAATGCTAACCCCGTACCTAGGGTGTCGCAGTGACGCCTCCGTACCTAGAGTGCCACAAATGTCTGAATAGTCCACATGTCGTACCTGGCGTGCTAACCCTGTACCTAGGGCGTCGCTGTGGTCTGAATGCTAACCCCATACCTAGGGTGTCGCAGTGACGTCTCCGTACCTAGAGAGCCACGAATGTCTGAATAGTCCACATGCCGTACCTGGCGTGCCAACCCCGTACCTAGGGCGTCGCTGTGGTCTGAATGCTAACCCCGTACCTAGGGTGTTGCAGTGACGCCTCCGTACCTAGAGAGCCACGAATGTCTGAATAGTCCACATGCCGTACCTGATGTGCTAACCCCGTACCTAGGGCATCGCTGTGGTCTGAATGCTAACCCCGTACCTAGGGTGTCGCAGTGACGTCTCCATACCTAGAGAGCCACGAATGTCTGAATAGTCCACATGCCGTACCTGGCGTGCTAACCCCGTACCTAGGGCGTCGATGTGGTCTGAATGCTAACCCCGTACCTAGGGTGTCGCATATATGATGATGGTCCATTTCCGAACCGTGCTCCATCTCCGGAGTGCCATTTTCGGCATGTTAAACCCCATTTCCGAGGCATCGCTGATGTGATGATGGTCAATTTCTGAACCGAATTGATAAAGTGGGCCTCGACCCTGGGATTCATTCCCAAATCTGCTGGTGAAGTGGGCCTCGGCCCTGGGATTCATTCCAAAAATTCTGACGATGTGGGATTCATTCCCGATTGTGTTGATGTGGGCCTCGGCCCTGGGATTCGTTCCCTGGATTCATTCCAAAATTCTGCTGATGTGGGCCTCGGCCCTGGGATTCATTCCCTGGATTCATTCCAAAACTCTGCTGATGTGGGCCTCGGCCTTGGGATTCATTCCAAATTCTGACGACTTGGGCCTCGGCCCTTGGGATTCATTCCCGGATTCATTCCAAAATTCTGCTGATATGGGCCTCGACCCTGGGATTCATTCCAAAATTCTGCTGATATGGGCCTCGGCCCTGGGATTCATTCCCTGGATTCATTCCAAATTCTGATGTGTCTCTATACCCGAAGTGTCGTACCTGGAAAACTGATTTGATGTAATGTGGGCCTCGCCCCCAGAATGCCATACCCGGCAGAACTGATCTGATGTAATGTGGGCCTCACCCCCAGAATTCCATACCTGGCAGAACTGATCTGATGTAATATGGGCCTCGCCCCCAGGATGCCATATCCGGTAGAAACTGATACTGATGTCAATGATGTGGTCCTCGCCCCCAGACTGAAACTGATGTGGGCCTTGCCCCAAAACTGATACTGATGTGGGCCTCAACCCCGAGACTCATCCCCAAACGAATACTGACACGGGCCTCGACCCCAAACTGAAACTGATGTGGGCCTCGCCCCAAATTGATGTGGGCCTCACCCCAAACTGATGTGGGCCTCGCCCCAAACTGATACTGACGTGGGCCTCGCCCCAAACTGATGTGGGCCTCAACCCTGGGACTCATCCCCAAAACTATTACTCATATGTTGCTGATTCTGGTTGGCTTGTCTCTGCCGCTTTCTCTTTTTCTTCTTTGAAACCTGTGAATACAAAACGAAACAAACACAAAAAGAATGCAAATACGTTACGTGTATGCATGCATGCATGAATGAATTTCCTATTTCGTTGGGTTAGGTCTTCCGCCAGTTCTCCAGGTGATTGCTCGGCCTTCTCTCTAGTCTCATGACTCAATATCTTGTTACGTCCTTGATTCGCGATGTGGTAGACTGGTCGCCCCCAGTCTTTGATTTAGCTTTCTACTTTCCGCTGCTTACACTAGGTCAAGGTGAACCATATGGTGGGGCCTTCCATATCATCATACTATATTACATGCTACGAAATAGTCCCAATAGTTATACATATCATTGTCCTCAAAGAATGCTCAATAATGAAACCAGATAACCTTCAAAACATTCGATGCATCTCAAATCGAAGTCTTTGAACAAATGATCTATGCCAGACTCAAAGTGTGTGTGTGCAAATGTTCTTTCACAGCTTAATCCTTAGGTAAGCTAACTTGATGATTTCGTTTCAAAAATCGGGATCGATGGGTCAAACCAACCTTGATATCTCAATTATTCATGCAGTTGCTTTTCTGTGCTCAATGTGGTATAGTTTTATTTCTCTCTTTCTCTTTCTTTTTTTTTTCTTTTTATTTTGAACTTCCTTTTTTTCTTTTCTCTTTTTGTTTTCTCTCTTTGTTTTTTTTCTTCCTCTTTTTTTTTTCAACACACCTACCCTTTAAGGTAGCATTTCTCCTCATGGTGGTCCTAATACTCGCCCATGGGTAGCTTCACGCTTATTGGTTATAGGTGGTTCAATTCTTTTCTTTAGAGACTTTTCTTTCATTTTCAACCATACCACACATCATAACATAAGCAAATCAAGATAGACATCTAAGCAAATGGTCATTCACCGACCTATAATTTCTTCAACTAGTTACTTTGCTAACTACTCAGGTTTTCACTGCTAAGAACCATAATCAAGTGCTTACGAGTCTAACATAGATCAATCACTCAAAGTATCAGATAAAAGCACATCAAAAGTTTATCGTTTCTAAGGTTTCACCTTAAAGCAATCAATTTCATCATTGGACTTATGTCTAACTATCAAGGACTAAAAACAAACAATTTTTTTTTCTCTTTTTTTTTTCTTTTTTCTTTTTTTTTCTTTTTTTTTTTTCTCTTTTTTTTTTGGCCCACCATGGTCTTTCTATCCTTGCCGTAAAGTTCTCTGTTCCTCGGTTTCCTTTCCTCGATATCCATGTTTGTTAAACTCTTCTTCGACAAGTCTTATTTTTCCAAACCCAACAGATATCTATGATGGCTTTTAAGACACGAGGTTTAACATGATGCATGTATGCATGAGATGCATGGGATGTATGAGACATAATATGCATGGGGTTATCAAAAGCATAAAGGGTGGCCCCAATAGGTCATAAAACTATGGTTCACATGTGGGTTTACGGGAGTGTGGACAAAGGCTCTCGTTTGACGAAGGATTACCCACAACTAGGACTCCCCACTCAAGGGTTCAAGCGACCAAGTGAGTGCACATTTTTTATACCATACGGTACGTGCCAACGAGTTACGGTGTGTGACTAACTGTCGAATGGATTTCCCGTCGTAGATTCCCCAGAGGGAGGGTGGAGCGAGGCTCTCTTAAGTACCCAAGCCCCTTAGACTCTTATCGCTTGGTGTCAGGAATAAACAACGAGTCCTCCAAACTAATCTGTCACAACAAGCTACAAGTAATGATTATCTAGATGCCTTCACAGCTTTTCCCTGAAGGGTAGTGAGTGAAGGAAGACACCCAACCATCACCTAGCTTCAACAAAGCCTTTGATTAAACCCCTTTCAACCTATGGTAGACACAGTTAACTAAAGCACAAATCATACACATCACAAGACATGATTTCGAGGCCAATTCTCTAGATCCCAAGTGGAGTCGCCAGACTGTAGACAACAGAACTTGACGACGCTGTTCTAGGCTCGCGGCCTAGTTGAGAGTACGAAATAACATGGAGTCGCCACCCGGTGTGAACCGGGACAAAGGTTTAAGGCCGCACTCACCCCTCGCAAGGGAAGACCTCAAACCGTTGGGTTCGGAATGGTCCCTTACTTATGTCACTTGTGATGATATAATTCGTGCAATAAACTAACCGAATCTATTCAACATTCATGCTCAAGGGTACTTAGATCTAACATGCTTTCATCCAATTAATTCCACGCAATGTAACATAACAAGCATATTGAACCATTAAATCAACATGTATAAATCATTACCCAAACGCATCATAAACTAAGAACATGCATAAAGAACAACATAAACATGTTTTAACAAATAAATGACAAACTAAATTAAACCATGCTTTAAATAATAAACAAATAACCTAAAGACTATAACATGCTCAAATACAAATTTGGATGAGACGAGATACGTGCATCTTAAGTGGTACGTGGCGTTGTATCCCGAGTACAGACCGCAATACCGTCCATTCGGAATCGGCTACGGAATTTACGTCCGGGTTTCCATTCGATATACCACAAAAGGGAACACACATCCCGCTCATCCAACAATCACATCATGCCTCAAACGACTCTCATGCAATAATATTTTAAAATAAATAAAATAAAACGAAAGAAGATAAGTAAGAAGGTACCCTCAGGTCTAACCTCTTTTGTTGTCTCACGAAAGGGCGTTACACGGCCGTCGGAAGGATTGATACTCCGCAACTTTTTTGGTTCACTAATCCAACGATTTTCCTCGCGGTTTCACTGCTCGGGTTGTTGTTTTCACTCCGTTTCTCTACTGTTTTAAGGGTATTTTCTGGTTACTGTTTCAGGTCTATTAGGCTACTGTTTTGGGGACTGTTTTCAGAGATTTGGGGACTGTTTTTGGGGTGTATTTCAGGTGGCAAGCGTGAGGGCTATGTGGCTGTTTGCATGAGGGCCTTTAGTGTGTGCTGTTTATGGAGGGTTCATGTGGAGGGCACAAGGGCAGTTGATCGAGGCTTCACAAAGTGCTTGGACGTGCTTGAGAGAGGGATATGTGCTAGGTTTTGAATGAGGGGTGAAGGCCTCTTTTTATAGGCAAAGAGAGAAGACTTTCCTAATTGAATAGGAAAGAATCTCCTAATTGGTTCTTCATAAGGAATAGATCTCCTTATTTGGGGTGGTGATTGGATTTGATTTGGTAGGGATTTGATTTGATTTCTTTTAATTAAAAAGGGATTTGACTTGATTTAGGCATGTGTTAAATGTGATTTTGGCTATTTAGGAAGGCTATGGGCGTGAATGGTGTCTCATGGGCGTGGGTTTGGCTTGGCTTTGTGGGCTTGGATATTTTGGGTTTGGTTTGGGTTTGGTAAGTGGTTTGTGGGGTTTTGGGCCTAAGATAAGCTTTGAAACGGAAGTCCAACAAGCAACCGAAGCTCAAACAACGAGATTAAATCCATAAAAAATTCTATTTTCCAACTTTACCCTTCCAACGTCCGTTTCCCGCGACTTTCATGACTAAAGAAGTAGTTGCCTCCATACGAGACTCATCATTGGGCTAATGTGTAAAAATGCAATGCCTACAATATCTTAAATATTTATGGTTGAAAGGTCCATTGTTGAGTGGGTATACTCAAAATGGTAATTTGTGTAGAGGTTTAAGAGTGAGCCATTGGAAAACTCTTGTGTAAAGGTTTGGAGTGAACCCATGGGACATAACTCTTGGTTGTTAGTGAATCACGAAAAACTCAGTGTAAGTTGCGGATTCAATATAGTGGAAATCTTCAAGGGTGTCTTGAGAGTGTGGACGTAGGTAAAAAGTTGGCTGAACTATTATAAATCACCAGTGTCAATTTCTCTATCCCCAAACTCTTTATTTATTGTAAGTTTTATTTTATATATGCATATTGTTTAGAAACTTGCACTATGGGTATTAATTGTTAAATATATTAATTTGGAAAATTGATAACTAAGCTTTATTGGTAAAACTACTAGTTTATAAGCGTAAAATCGGTAATAATTTTTATTTTCCCAATATTATGTCATTACCCAATTCACCATCTTCTTGGATATAGAGAGATTGTCTATTGTGTTTGTAGGTAATTTCAATGGGTATCAAAGCGAGATTTTCTCAACAAAGACCTAACCATCCAAGAATAGATCATGGCTTCTTCAAATTACTCAACGAATCTTGTCAAGGGATTTTCAACCACTAAACCTTCCTTTTACACCGGAACCGATTATAGCTATTGGAAGATGAGTATGTTGAACTATCTTCTAACCGTTGATTTTAAATCCTTCAAAGTGATCACAAATGGTACGATAATGCCTATGAAGAATGATAGCAATGGTGTGGAGTTTCCGAAGCCACATTTTGAATGAACCCATGAGGATTTCATGGAAGCCTCCCGAAATGCTAAGGCACTTAATTATCTTCTTTGTGTAATTGATCGAATTTCAAATCAACAAGCTTCCGAAGTTTGGAAATGCATATGAATTGTGGAAGTATTTGGAAATGGTCAATGAGGGAACAAGTCAAGTTAAAGAGTCAAAGATCAATCAGTTCATGTGCGATTTGGATAGCTTCAAAATGGAAGCCGATGAAGATATTGAGTATATGATTTATAGGTGTGGACAACAGGACCTGGGCGACGCATGCTGTTCCTAGGTTCGCGGCCTAGTTGGGAGTACGGAGTAGCCAACAGAGGACTAAACCGGAGAATAATGGAGTCGCCACCCGGTGTGAACCGGGAAAATGAGATTTAAGGCCGCACTCACCCCTCGCAAGGGAAGACCTCAAACCGTTGGGTTCGGAATGGTCCCTTACTCATGTCACTTGTAATGAAAGGATTTATGTAATGATTTAATCAGGCTTAAGTAACACTTATTTCTAAGAATATCATGCTTCTATATTCATGGGTACAAAATAACACTCATACATACATTTCGCATATATCTCATATCTAATAACACATGTCTAACAAAATACCTCAAAGTAACAATGAACATACAACTTCATTCAGCATGTCATATTCATGAAAACACAAGCATACGTAGTATCCGCACAAGCATACATGTGAGCACTCTTCCGAGTGATACGTGGAATTGTATCCCAAGTACAGACCGCATTACCGTCCATTCGGAATCGGCTACGGAATTTATGTCTGAGTTTCCATCCGATATATCACAAGAAATAATACTCCAAAGTCATCATGGCATAGGCATATGAATCGTAATGCGTTAAATCAAGACCAAGGAAAATGACGCAACCAATGGAATAAACATGCTTGGGTACTATCTCATGAACCAATTAACCAAATAACATGCTAACAGCCTAATCATGCTTGAATACAATCCCGAGAACACATAGAATGGATAAATGCAGGGATACAAATAATATGGTTGGCTACATAACACAAGAAAGATCAACGAAGAGGCAATTATGCATGAATATGATAAGACAGACTCAGTTCAGTGTGTTCACGTTCGTGTCGCGTTCGTAAACGCGTTCGAACGGAAATGAAACAGAATGCTCACGTTCGAGTAGCGTTTGATAACGCGTTCGAACGGAAATGAAACAGAATGCCCGCGTTCGTATGGCGTTTGATAACGCGTTCGAACGGAAATGAAACAGAATGCTCGCGTTCGTATGGCATTTGATAACGCGTTCGAACGTAAATGAAACAGAATGCTCACGTTCGTATGGCGTTCGTGAACGCGTTCGAACGTAAGTGAGACCTGATGCATGATAAGGCAAAAATGCATGCGCGTTCGAGTTGCGTTCGTAAACGCGTTCGAACGGGAACAGACCTGATGCATGAAATGGGACGCAATACATAAACAGCAAGATAAAGGGGCGCGGCGAAGTACTGCCGTAAAGGTGGCCTTTTGAGGGCTCTTGATCTCTCAAAGAGAGGACCTTTAGACCAACATACTAAGCCCATGCGCGTCACATCACATCATGCATACAAACATAAAGACAATCATATTATTCTAAGTATGTCCGATTGAACATGTCTTGCATCCAACCGAACACACATCAACCGGCGCGGCAAAACATCTTGGTAAAGGGCTTTAACCCCTCCCCATAGGGGATCTCACATCACACTTACTAAACCCATGCGCTCGGTTGAATCATGCATACGAAAATAAAGACAATCATATTAAACTAGGTATGCTCGATTGAACGTATCTCGCATTCAACCAAACACACATCGATCGGTGCGGCAAAGCGTCGTGGTGAAGGATTTTAACCCATCCAATTAGGGAACCTTTCATCGCACTTGCTAAGCCCATGCACTCGATCATATCATACGGGAATAAGCAACATACAGGATTTAAATGACAAGAAATAAATAAACCAAAGCAACTCCACACAAGAGAAGGTGCCGTTTACTCAGGTGGTACGTGGAGTTGTGTCCCATGTACAGACCGCACTACCGTCCATTCGGATTCGGCTACGGAATTTACGTATGGGTTTCCATCCTATATACCACAAGAGACGACACTCTTCCATTTCATTCAAGCCACAACATGCATCCATAAACGACTCTCATGCGAATAGAATTCAATAATAATGATAAAAAAAACGAATATAAGCTAATGAAAATGTACCCTCAGGTCTAACCTTTTAAATCATCTCTCGGATGTACGATACACGATCGTCGGAAGGGTGGATGCTCCGCAACTCTCCCGGTTCACTGGTTCACTGTTCTCGTTCGTTGTCTTTACTGTTTTGAGTCCGTTTTGCTACTGTTTCCTTGTGGTTTCGCTGCCGTCTCCTCTTTATCTTTTGCTTCCTTTTTTTCTTGGGTGTGTTCTTCCTGTAATTTTTATGTGTGTTGTGTATGAGCTAGGGACTAGGGACTAGGGACCAGTCCTGAGAAGGTTGGTGAAAGGTTCTTTTTATTGGCAAAGGGTTGGGCTTGACAAGGAAGGGATTTGGCTAATTGAAGAGGATTTGATTTGGTTTGGTTAAGGGAAGTCAAAGATTAAGGGGGGACAAATCTTGGCTAGATAGGGAAGGTTGAATATTTGATTGGCTTGGATTAGGAATAAAATATTTTAAGTTTTGGGAATAATCTTATTAGATTGGGAATATAATTGGTTGATTGATTTTAATTAGGCATGATTATATTTTGATTTAGTATGTGATTTGTATTTTATGTTTGGTATATGTTTTATTTAATTATTTAATTAATTTAATTATTATCTTATTTAGTTAATGTTTTAATTAATATTTATTTATTTAAATTGAGATGTGTTTTATGGGCTTTGGGGGGGCTAAATGGGCTGGATGTGAGGCTAACAGCAAAACCAGAATTACCGACACCGTTCGAACGCATAATCGAACGCAGCACGAACGCCCGCAATCTGTTTGACGTTCGAACGTATACACGAACGTAGCACCAACGAAAACAGTGAACCTTGTTTATTCTGAATTTCCCCTTCCGATGTTCGTTTCCCGTGACCTCCGTGACTTAAAAGGTAGTGTCTCCAAAATGAGACTCATCATAGGGACTTATGTGTAAAAATGCAGTGCCTACAGTCGCCCCCACTTTGATGGGACTTGTGTAATGTGCAACAGTGACAATCCTATCAAAGTTATGCAATGCATTTCTACTTACCTGGCTCGCCAGCTGCCACTTGACTTACCATGTGTCGAGTTGAGTTGATTTGGTGGTGAGGTGCTGCGACCCCTGGTTCATTCCCGAACTGTGCTCTATTTTTAGAGCGCCTTTTTCGGCATCTTTCGTGTATGTGCTCCATTTTGGAGCGCCATTTCCGGCATTTGTTGTGTGTGTTCCATTTTGGAACGCCATTTTCGGCATCTGCTGTGTGTGTGTTCCATTTTGGAACGCCATTTTCGGCCTCTGTTGTGAGTGCTCCATTTTGGAGTGCCATTTCCGGCGTCTGTTGTGAGTGCTCCATTTTGGAGTGCCATTTCCGGCGTCTGTTGTGAGTGCTCCATTTTGGAGTGCCATTTCCGGCGTCTGTTGTGAGTGCTCCATTTTGGAGTGCCATTTCCGGCGTCTGTTGTGAGTGCTCCATTTTGGAGTGCCATTTCCGGCGTCTGTTGTGAGTGCTCCATTTTGGAGTGCCATTTCCGGCGTCTGTTGTGAGTGCTCCATTTTGGAGTGCCATTTCCGGCGTCTGTTGTGAGTGCTCCATTTTGGAGTGCCATTTCCGGCGTATGTTGTGAGTGCTCCATTCTGGAGTGCCATTTCCGGCGTCTGTTGTGAGTGCTCCATCTTGGAGTGCCATTTCCGGCGTCTGTTGTGGTAGATTGTGGCTCATTTTTGAACCGTTACTTGATGAGATGGTCTTTGCTGCTATAAACCTGCGAACACGAAACAAACATTGCATGTATGTGATATGTATGCATGTATGCATGTATATGTATTATATTCTGATGGGTTAGGCCTTCCTTGGTCCATTTCCGAACTGTGCTCCATTTTCGGAGTGCCGCTTCGGCGAGATGTGAAAGTAGTCCATTTCGAACCATGCTCCATTTTCGGAGTGCCCTTTTCGGCAAGTGATGAGATGATGGTCCATTTCGAACCATGCTCCATTTTCGGAGTGCCCTTTTCGGCAAGTGATGAGATGATGGTCCATTTCGAACCATACTCCATTTTCGGAGTGCCCTTTTCGGCAAGTGATGAGATGATGGTCCATTTCGAACCATACTCCATTTTCGGAGTGCCATTTTCGGCGAGATGTGATAATGGTCCATTTCCGAACCGTTACTGATAATAATGTGGGCCTCGCCCCAAACTGATACTGATATGGGCCTCGCCCCAAGACTGATGCTGAACTGATGTGGGCCTCGCCCCAAGACTGATACTGATACGGGCCTCGCCCCACAGACTGATACTGATATGGGCCTCGTGTTGGGGTCTGATAGGGGTGAATCCGGTAACGCAGCGGAAGCGGTGAAAATCCGATTTTCAGATTTCAAAACTTTTTCTTGGATTAAATAAATAAACACATTTATTTAATTACCCAATAATCAAATAATGAAATAAAATTTCAAATGAATCAAATTCAAGTGAAATTACCAAATTACCCTTATATGGTATTTTGTCCATTTTAGTCCGAAATTGATCCAATCAATTTTGAATGATTCTAAATCATTTCTAAGATGAACTTAGCATGTTCAAAACATCAAAACCAAAAGCCACAAAATCCCCAAATTTCCTTCAAATTGCCGAGAGCACCAAATGGTGCCCAAGTTGACCATTTGGTCATTTCATGCTTCAAAACTCATCCAAATGAAATCCAATCAACATGAAACTTTGCATGCATCATATACACACCCAAATGCTCAACATATATGAAAACCCCCAAATTTGGAATTAGTTTGAAACCCTAATTTTTCAATTTCCACAAAATGGACAAATTAGGCTAATTACATTAAATCAAATGTTTCAATCATCAATCTTTCATCCAATTCAAGTCTCAACACAATGAAACAACTCAAGATCAAATCTAGGTCATTTAAGAGTGGGTCAACAACTCTAGAATAGCAACATGGTTTCATAAACCTTAAAAGATTACATATAACTACAATAGTCATACACTTCTTTCATTACACATGCTTAACACTTTCATCAAAACAACCATCATCAAACACAAGAAATAAAGAAAGGAACATCCTAGGAATATCACATATTAAAGCCTAGAACAAAAGGAATAAATTCCTTACTAATAGCAAGTTCAAGAAACTTACTAAAATCCAAGCTTTTTGATGTTTAACTTTCTTTCTCAAGCTTTCTTTTTGCTTCAACAATGGTGTCTTTCTCTTTTAAAAGTGTATTAGGTTAAAACAAATGAAAAGCAAATGAAACAATATATACTTGTGTGTGAAATGGCCTTGGCCGAAAATCATAACAAGCATATACAATATTTTCATTTCAATTTCATTTCAAATGCATTTAGTTAAAGTAAATTAAATATCTAAACTAACTTTATGGATATTTATTTACTTTAATAAAGCAACTATAATCATTACAAATTAAATATCCTAACATAAAATATTTATATTTTAATTAACTTAATCATTTAACAATTAAACAATTAATTAATTAATCAAATACAAATATATTAAATATATGTATAATATTTACATTAAATATTAAAAACATATATTCATTTAGGATAAATGTCAAATAACTCATTTTGACTATTAATTAATGTGTATTTAAATTAATCAAGTATTAAATGTAAATACACAATAATTACGTAATGACTATCGGGTCCTTTTTGCACGTATCTTGCGTTTAACCTTTAAACGACTTTATAAATAATCAATATTATTTATTTATGTTGCTCTAGTGCTCAACGAGTATGTTTCATTATTGAGACTCTCTAGGTTCAGGTATATCCGTCACGAAATCAATTTCATGTCCATAATCTATCCACCCGTAGATTATGACGATCACGGATAATCTCGCTAAACACATACAGGTCGAGGTCATCGCAAATGTATAATTCCTCCGTCACAGGTATCCGGATAAATCCCAGAGATATAGATATGAACGTCAAATCTCTATCGGGATTATCCAGTCGACTATTCTATTAGCAATCTCAAAAAGAATGTTTAGAACTAGCTTCTAAACTTACCACGGGCCCATGGTTTTATCTGATTGCTAATCATATGGACTACCTATGCTCTGGTACACAGAACTGACGGATCCTATCTTGATACACATAGGACACCCTGAGGATCTATCTATACCCAACGAACAGGCGGAGGTCTGATCTAAATAGATCGGTGACGTGACTGCCATCTAAGTGTAGAAGATGTCTCATGTGCCCACAATGGCACTCAAGTCTAAGAATCACAAGTGCTACTCAACCCAAGAAGATTCTTATTGACGCTGGTGTACCATCCATTAAGAATCTTCGGTGAGTCGTTCAGTGTTTATCCGCTATAAACACCTACGTCTATACTAGTCTCCAACTTATGGTTCATTGAGAAACCATTGGAATCATATATTCCAATACGACATGTACCAGTCTCAACGGGTTTACTATACTTGACCAAGTAGTGTAAACCTTGACCAGGAACTGTCTGAGAATGACAACGTCATGATACTACTCAATGTCCGTTGCGACGCTTTTGCAACTGTACCATGACTAATCATTCTAGGTCATTACGTCTTTACCATATAAAAGAATAGATTATATTATAGAAACTGCATATATTATTACTAATAATAATGTTTTACAGAAGTATTTAACAAAATACAACCGGGAATTGGCGCTCTGAGCACCAACCCCTACACCTCGCCCCAAGACTGATACTGATATGGGCCTCGCCCCCCCAGACTGATACTGATACGGGCCTCGCCCCACATAATGCCATTCCCGGCAGAACTGATACTGAACTGATGTGGGCCTCGCCCCCAAGCTGATACGGATGCGGGCCTCGGCCCTGAGACTCATCCCCAAACTGATACTGATGCGGGCCTCGGCCACATAATGCCATTCCCGGCAGAACTGATACTGAACTGATGTGGGCCTCGCCCCCAAGCTGATACTGATGCGGGCCTCGCCCCACATAATGCCATTCCCGGCAGAACTGATACTGAACTGATGTGGGCCTCGCCCCCAAGCTGATACTGATGCGGGCCTCGCCCCACATAATGCCATTCCCGGCAGAACTGATACTGAACTGATGTGGGCCTCGCCCCCAAGCTGATACTGATGCAGGCCTCGGCCCTGGGACTCATCCCCAAACTGATTCATTTCTGGAACTGATTGTACTGTTGTTGTTCCTGAAGATTCCCCGTGTTCTAAACATCACTGAATTCATAGTGCCAAGGTTGAATGTTTTCCTCAAACATACTCATATTGTAGGAGAGATTCAGCGAAATAATATCTTTATTATCATTTAAAGAAAAATGATTCGAACATGTAGACCAAGTCAATGTCTATATTAAAAATGTATGATCAAATAAACTAGGAGGGATGATTTCATCATTCGCAACATTGCTTTCTTTCTTGGCCTATGGTTCTCCACCGTTGTCATCCCTTATTCCTATGAATGAAGCTGAGTGGTTGAGAGTTTGGAAGACAAGGGTTTCGGGTAGGCCAGAGTTGATCATGTAGTTGGGTAGGGGATTTCTGTATGCGTTGGGTTGTTCTCTTTCTGGGTCAGGTATTTTGTGAGCATCAATGAGGTTTTGGATTTCATGCCTAAGGCGGGTGCAGCTGTCAGTTTCGTGGCCTCTCCTCTGATGGAAGTGACAATACAAGCTTAGGTTAAGGTTGGGTGGTATAGGATCTGGAAGTGGTTTAGGCTCTAAGGGTTTTAGGAGCCCTTGTCCCTTCAACTTCTCAAGTACCTTAGATAACGATCTCCCCAGGTTAGAGAAATGCCGGTTCTTGACGGTAGCCACCTCGGCAGTAGCGGGCTTGGTCTCAGCAGGCCCCCCAAAAGTTCTTCTATTCTGGCCATAAAACCTTCTGTTTTCAGCCTCTTCTTCCTCAATATCCATGACAGTTTCCCTCAACTGTCGGAAATCCGCAATCATTGAAGTCATCCTCCTCAACTTGCCATAGATCGAGGGCTTAGTGCCCTTGATGATCATTTTAATCTGGTCCTTCTCAGAGGGCCGAGTCTGCATTTTCAGAAGCTGGCATCTCCAGCGGTCTACATACTCCTTGAAGTTTTCTTCCGGCTTCTGCTTAGTGTTCTCCAAATCACGGAGTGACAAGTCAATCTCTAAGTCTGTAACATACTGCTTCAGAAAGGCATCAGCTAGTTCCTTCCAATCTTCCTTAACCTTCTTCTCAAGGCTATGATACCAAACCACATGTGCCCCCTCGAGTGACATCCCAAACATCTTTTGGACTTGGCACTGTGATAGGCCCATTGCACTCATGACCGAGACATATTGCTGCAGATGGACCCTCGGGTCTCCGTTCCCATTAAACTTGGCCATGTCGGGCATTTTGAACTGAGTTGGCAGCTGTTCTCCGAAGGTCATTGCCTCATAATCTAGCAAATCCTCGTTCTTACCCCTCATTTTGCGGGTAACTGTTTCAACCTGATCCCGAAGCTTCTGAAATTCTGTCTGAGACCCAATCCCTTTGCCTGTTGCATATTCTGCCATGTCATCATCAAAAGTGGGGACATCATCCCCTAACCCATTCGGAGGCTCCTCACGCCTTACGTTCTCAGAATCTCCCCCGGCACGGGGTACAGCCATATTTGTCATGGCAGTAGTCAAGGCTTGCAACTGTTCAGTAATCTTGGCGAAACCATTCTCCAACTGATCTATCCGGGATACCTCAGTATCTGATTCACTCATGTCTGTTCTCGATATTTTGGTGAGTCTTCCCTTTTCCCTAACCCACGGGGTCTATGATGGCTTTTAGAACACAAGGGTTAGCATGATGTATGTATGCATGGGGTGCATGAGATGCATGTAACATATATAATATACTAAATCAATTAAAATTTTCATACAAATCGGCCCGTTACCATTTTAGAATTTTTCGGGCTAATTGTCACAGGAGTGAACCCATCCCAGTTTAAATGGCCCAACGAGTTCACATCTTATGACAAGGAGCCCAACTAAAGCCAAATGGTAATGTTCCGAACACAAGTACAAAGTGGCCCATCAACACTTAGACGCCTTGGCCCAATAGTCATGAGATACGTTCTTGTCCCAGTTTAAATGGCCCAACAAGCCCACATCCCATGACAAATGGTCCAAACGGATCCAAACGACGATGTTCCCAAACACAAGCATAGAAGAAAGATAATGCAAACGTAATAATTTCTACAGTATGGATCATCAACATTTCAGAAGCTTTGGGCCTAATAGTCATAAGGTACGAACTTGCCCCAGTTTAAATGGCCCAGCAAGCCCGCATTTCTGACAATAGTCCAACTGCATCCAAATGAGGATCGTCCACAAGCACATATCCAAGTAAATAATTGTTACTTTAGCCAACCCGGTCTATGGGTGGGTTAGTAAGAGTATAGACAAAGGCTCTCACTGGCGAAGGATGGCCCACAACTAGGTCTCCCCCCACTCAAGGGTTCGAGCAACCAAGTGGGCGCACCCTTTTTTATACACTAAGGTACGTGCCAATGAGCTATGGTGTGTGACGGACTGTCAAATGGATTTCCCGTTGTAGATCCCCCAGAGGGAAGGTGGAGCGAGGCTCACTTAAATACCCAAGCCTCTTAGGCTTTTATCGCTTGTTGTCAGGAATAAACAACGAGTCTTCCAATTAGTCCATCACAAAGGCTACGAGTAGATGGCCATGTAGGTATCCTCACAGCTTTTCCTTCTAGAAAGGTAGTGAGTGAAGGAAGACACCAAACCATTACCTAGCCTCAAAGTGCCCTTGATTAAACCCTCACTTTATCCACTATAGACACGGTCAATTAAAACATAAATCCACTCATTACAAGACAATATTTCGGGGCCAATTCTCTATCCCCAGTGGAGTCGCCAGACTGTGGACAACAGGACCTGGGCGACGCATGCTGTTCCTAGGCTCGCGGCCTAGTTGGGAGTACGAAGTAGCCAACAGGGACTAAACCGGAGAATAATGGAGTCGCCACCCGGTGTGAACCGGGAAAATAAGATTTAAGGCCGCACTCACCCCTCGCAAGGAAGACCTCAAACCGTTGGGTTCAGAATGGTCCCTTACTCATGTCACTTGTAATGAAAGGATTTATGTAATGATTTAATCAGGCTTAAGTAACACTTATTTCTAAGAATATCATGCTTCTATATTCATGGGTACAAAATAACACTCATACATACATTTCGCATATATCTCATATCTAATAACACATGTCTAACAAAATACCTCAAAGTAACAATGAACATACAACTTCATTCAGCATGTCATATTCATGAAAACACAAGCATACGTAGTAATCCGCACAAGCATACATGTGAGCACTCTTCCGAGTGATACGTGGAATTGTATCCCAAGTACAGACCGCATTACCGTCCATTCGGAATCGGCTACGGAATTTATGTCTGGGTTTCCATCCGATATATCACAAGAAATAATACTCCAAAGTCATCATGGCATAGGCATATGAATCGTAATGCGTTAAATCAAGACCAAGGCAAATGACGCAACCAATGGAATAAACATGCTTGGGTACTATCTCATGAACCTATTAACCAAATAACATGCTAACAGCCTAATCATGCTTGAATACAATCCCGAGAACACATAGAATGGATAAATGCAGGGATACAAATAATATGGTTGGCTACATAACACAAGAAAGATCAACCAAGAGGCAATTATGCATGAATATGATAAGACAGACTCAGTTCAGTGTGTTCACGTTCGTGTCGCGTTCGTAAACGCGTTCGAACGGAAATGAAACAGAATGCTCACGTTCGAGTAGCGTTTGATAACGCGTTCGAACGGAAATGAAACAGAATGCCCGCGTTCGTATGGCGTTTGATAACGCGTTCGAACGGAATGAAACAGAATGCTCGCGTTCGTATGGCATTTGATAACGCGTTCGAACGTAAATGAAACAGAATGCTCACGTTCGTATGGCGTTCGTGAACGCGTTCGAACGTAAGTGAGACCTGATGCATGATAAGGCAAAAATGCATGCGCGTTCGAGTTGCGTTCGTAAACGCGTTCGAACGGGAACAGACCTGATGCATGAAATGGGACGCAATACATAAACAGCAAGATAAAGGGGCGCGGCGAAGTACTACCGTAAATGTGGCCTTTTGAGGGCTCTTGATCTCTCAAAGAGAGGACCTTTAGACCAACATACTAAGCCCATGCGCGTCACATCACATCATGCATACAAACATAAAGACAATCATACTATTCTAAGTATGTCCGATTGAACGTGTCTTGCATCCAACCGAACACACATCAACCGGCGCGGCAAAGCATCGTGGTAAAGGGCTTTAACCCCTCCCCATAGGAGATCTCACATCACACTTACTAAACCCATGCGCTCGGTTGAATCATGCATACGAAAATAAAGACAATCATATTAAACTAGGTATGCTCTATTGAACGTATCTCGCATTCAACCAAACACCACATCGATCGGTGCGGCAAAGCGTCGTGGTGAAGGATTTTAACCCCTCCAATTAGGGAACCTTTCATCGCACTTGCTAAGCCCATGCACTCGATCATATCATACGGGAATAAGCAACATACAGATTTAAATGACAAGAAATAAATAAACCAAAGCAACTCCACACAAGAGAAGGTGCCGTTTACTCAGGTGGTACGTGGAGTTGTGTCCCATGTACAGACCGCACTACCGTCCATTCGGATTCGGCTACGGAATTTACGTCTGGGTTTCCATCCTATATACCACAAGAGACGACACTCTTCCATTTCATTCAAGCCACAACATGCATCCATAAACGACTCTCATGCGAATAGAATTCAATAATAATGATAAAAAAAACGAATATAAGCTAATGAAAATGTACCCTCAGGTCTAACCTTTTAAATCACCTCTCGGATGTACGGTACACGATCGTCGGAAGGGTGGATGCTCCGCAACTCTCCCGGTTCACTGGTTCACTGTTTTCGTTCGTTGTCTTTACTGTTTTGAGTCCGTTTTGCTACTGTTTCCTTGTGGTTTCGCTGCCGTTCCTCTTTATCTTTTGCTTCCTTTTTTTCTTGGGTGTGTTCTTCCTGTAATTTTATGTGTGTTGTGTATGAGCTAGGGACTAGGGACTAGGGACTAGGGACCAGTCCTGAGAAGGTTGGTGAAAGGTTCTTTTATAGGCAAAGGGTTGGGCTTGACAAGGAAAGGATTTGGCTAATTGAAGAGGGATTTGATTTGGTTTGGTTAAGGAAGTCAAAGATTGAGGGGGGACAAATCTTGGCTAGATAGAGAAGGTTGAATATTTGATTGGCTGGATTAGGAATAAAATATTTTAAGTTTTGGGAATAATCTTATTAGATTGGGAATATAATTGGTTGATTGATTTTAATTAGGCATGATTATATTTTCATTTAGTATGTGATTTGTATTTTATGTTTGGTATATGTTTTATTTAATTATTTAATTAATTAATTATTATCTTATTTAGTTAATGTTTTAATTAATATTTATTTATTTAAATTGGGATGTGTTTTATGGGCTTTGGGGGGGCTAAATGGGCTGGATGTGAGGCTAGCAGCAAAACCAGAATTACCGACACCGTTCGAACGCATAATCGAACGCAGCACGAACGCCCGCAATCTGTTTGACGTTCGAAGTATACACGAACGTAGCACCAACGAAAACAGTGAACCTTGTTTATTCTGAATTTCCCCTTCCGATATTCGTTTCCCGTGACCTCCGTGACTTAAAAGGTAGTGTCTCCAAAATGAGACTCATCATAGGGACTTATGTGTAAAAATGCAGTGCCTACAATAGGTTCATAATGATTGTTATCAACTTAGTGCTTTGAGGAAAAACATTAACTCTATCAATCAAGTGAAGAAAAATATTAAGTCACTCCCTAAAAATTATAGGATTTGCACATCCTCCATCAATGAATCAAATAATATCAACAATTTGAAATTGAATGATTTAGTGGGAAATTATTGGAATATGAGATGAAGCCCAAAATGGATTTAAGGGAAAAATAAGAGAAGAGTAAAAAGAAAATAACCTTTAAGTCCTTTGTGAGAAAAAGAGAAGATGTTAGCTCAAGTGATGAAGAAGTCCAAGGCCGACTCATTTACCAACCCGACTGATTTAACACAACATCATTGTTGGACTAAAATTGAAGTAGAACGAATCACTTTCTACTGGTATTTAAGGAATAAATTTAAGAACTTACAAAAATGGCAACAAGATTACGAGATACAGTGCCGAAAAAAAACAAATAAAAATCGTGTGAGTCAAAATTAGGGTAGACAAATGGGTCGGAATTTGAAAAATATTTATATAATTCAAGTGTTTTTTATTAATATTATTTTTTTTTTAAAAAAAAAAAACCTAATTTTTTAAATTTTGAATTGTTCATCTTATTGTATTTTACTTAGTTCGAACTTAAATAAACAAACTTAAAATTATGGAAGGCATTTGCCACCCGCACTATTGATTTTGTAGGCAACTTATAATATTCACAATTGAAAAGGGCGTAATTAGAATTATAGATAGTGTGATTGGTATTGATTTTATAGTACCGTACGAAAGCCCAAATTTATTTTATGGGCCGAAAAGCATTTAATGGGCCAGCCAGATGTTTCTCGAGCCCGGACCCGCGACGCAGGCTCAAATATGAGATGAAAAGCAGCTGAGAATAGATAGACGCGCGAATAGCACGAGCAAGCGAGGTAGATAGAGGGAGGGAAAGGGATTATAGTCACAGAGAGAGGTGGTTGAATTAGGGTTTTGAAAATCCACAAAGATTCGATAAAGGTCAGTGAGCGCGCGATCCCAATTCGATTGATTAATTGATTGATTTTAATTTTAATTTTAATTTTAGAGGACAGAAAAACAAAATGGTGAGTTTGATGATTTGGTATTTGATGAATTGTGTGTGTGAGAAAGAGATGTACTTTACATGTGCAGGAGGAGGAATCGAGTGTGTTACTGTGAAGAAGAGAGATAGAGAGAGAGAGTTGTAGTCATTTGAGTCATCGAGAACTGAAATTTTTGAGCTTTAGGGTCTTTCTGTAGCTGCTTCTTTCATTTGTCCTGGTTTCTATTCTAATGGAGAGAAAGCTTGTGGTTAGTTTTCGCTTCTAAATTCGTTGCAATAACCCCTTCCAGCAAAATGTTATTTTAAAAAAATAAAAAATAAAAAATAAAATTATTCGCTGTTGTATTCTTCCATTTTAGGTTCTGGGTATTCCATGGGATATTGATACAGATGGTTTAAGAGAGTACATGAGCAAATTTGGGGATTTGGAGGACTGCATTGTCATGAAGGTTTATTTAAATTCTTTTCTTTTATTGATGTTTTGATTTGCTCTTGGTATACATGGCGTGCTTAATTGATCATAGGGTTATCTGTTATCACATACTTGCAACTGTTTTGTGAGCACTGATGTTGACTTTAGTTTGCTCTGTTAGTGACTTTGCCTGAAAATGTGCTCTATTTTTTACATCTGTTTTGCTTAGTGCTTGAGAAAAGTCCGTGATTTTCATTTTCTGTCTCAGTTCTGTACTAAATATCTATATTTGTTCCCAAATTGACACTTGTTTATGGATTTTGCGGCCAATGTATTCCCTGTCAAAGTTTTGTTCAGAAAATAAAAGTATATGCAAAATTGAAAATTGAATTTTTACATATTAGAACCATTTCTCAAGCAAAACTAAAGTTTTTTAACATGGCATGTGGATTAGACACCCACAATATTGTGGGGTGTATATATTTTTATAGGTATCTTGTATGTTTTTTTGTTTTAATTTTAATTTTTCATGTTTTAGGAGCGGTCCACAGGACGATCACGAGGATTTGGCTATGTTACATTTTCATCAGCTGAAGATGCTAAGGCAAATGCAACACCTGAATTTGCTGGAACCCAATGCCTATTCTTTGCTTGTCATATCATTTCTTTGTAATTGGAGGATATAGGTATACAGTGTTAGATCTTATCGATACTCACTCTGATGCTTGACATTTCATTTTATGCAGACAGCATTGTCAAGTGAGCACTTTCTTGGTAATAGAATGCTAGAAGTTAAAATAGCTACCCCAAAGGTTGAATTCATGATCACAAATCTTTGTTACATTTTCTTTTCCTTTTCATTTTAATGATTTTTCTTGTCTGTTTTAATTAGTACATTGTATTAGTATGAGCTTACTGACTTCTAATTTTATTTGGCAGGAGGAGATGAGAGCGCCCCGAAGGAAAGTAACCAGAATATTTGTGGCAAGGATTGCACCATCTGTTAATGAAGCAATGTTTCGGAGGTAGTTGGATATGATGTATGAATAATAGTAGAATTCACTTAGTTATTTGATCTTTAACTTTAGAAGGTTATTAAGCAACAATATAAGAATGAAACGATCAGTGCTTTTTTACTTTTTTTTTGGGCAGCCATTTTGAGAAGTATGGTGATATAACAGATTTATACATGCCAAAGGTGACCTCTCTCCTCTCTCCATTTTATGCATGTATTTTATAGTGCGCATACAATATGATCACATATATTAAAGTGCTCATATGCATTCTTATATTTGTATGGTTGAAATTGATATACGTAATTATTGTCAATGGATTAAGCAGGATCAGGGCTCTAAAGCACATCGCGGAATTGGGTTTATAACTTTTGCAAGTGCAGGTTGGTTGATATTATGTTTACCTAGGTGCCTCTTAAATTTTTTTTTCCCATTTAAGTGAGCAATAGTTGTTGGTTATTAATCCTTCCCCACTTTCTGATAAATTTCTGGTGTTATGCTTCTTATCGAAGTGGACACTTTCAGGAGTAATCCTAAAATGGGAGTACGGGAGTATTAAAGTATCACTTCTGTATTGAATTTAGAAAAAAACTGTACATTTTAAATAACTTTATAACTTAAGAGCAAGTGCTGGTTGGATGATATTATGGTCCCCTTGGTGCCTTCTTCCCCTTGGCGCCTTCTTTTAATTATTTATACATTTATCATGTATTAATCCTTCCCTTCTTTTTGATAAATTTCTGATGTTATGTTTATTAACGAAGTGGGCACTTTCAGGAGTAACCCTAAAAAGGGAATATTAAAGTATCTTCTCCATTTAAATTTAAACCAAAAAAAAGAAAAAAAAAAACTGCACATTTGAAATATCTAAATTTTGAAATTTGTTGTGTTATAATTATTTTCGGCGATCTTTATTTCAGTAGATAAGAGAGAGAAGCCCATATTTATTGGTCAAAACTATTCACACTCATGGTGTTGTTTGAAGTTTGATATATAAAAATCCATCTCACACACACGCGTGCACAACTTTTTAGTAAGGCTCTACCAGTTCAATGATATTTGGAAGATTTCCAAATTATCGTGTTAGTTCAGGAATGAAACCAATTATGTTGAAGATAGTATTATTTGAATAAACCGTTCTTTTAAGCTTAATCTAGTCTTATGTGTACTTTGGATATTTTACTTAGTTTTCGCTGATTTCTTCTGCTTGAGCCAGAAAATATCATCAACAAATGATAGGATGTAAAATCTCTGTGTTACAGATTCTGTGGATAATTTAATGGCTGATACTCATGAACTGGGAGGCTCTACAGTAGTTGTTGATCGCGCTACACCCAAGGTATGTGACATCTTCGCTAGCCTTTTACTTTTAATCTGCTAATGGAAGCCCTTTCTCTTTTAGCTTTTTGCCCATAAAAATTTTCTTAAGAAGTTCATAAATTGGTAGTTGAAGACAGCTCTATGTTAATGTTGTCAGGAAGATGACTTTAGGCCAGTAGGCAGAATGTCACATGGTGGATATGGTGCATACAATGCTTACATTTCTGCTGCAACTAGATATGCAGCTCTGGGTGCTCCTACCTTGTATGACCATCCAGGTTCATTTTATGGAAGTAAGTTTCTTTGTGAGGAGGTACATGAACAACTCATGAAAGAAAAACATGTTTTATAGATGGTTTTTTATTGATAAATACAATTTACGCATTCTATTTTGGGTTTTAAAAAAAAATCTGTTGGACCAGGAGGGGAGTCCAGTCGAGGAATGGGTAAAAAGATTTTTGTTGGCAGGCTACCTCAGGAGGCCACAGCTGAAGATCTGCATCATTATTTTGGTAGATTTGGCCGTATATTAGATGTTTATGTCCCAAGGGTAAGACAGCATTAATTATGATGTAGAGATGATATGAGTTGAAGGTACCTTATGATATGTGTCTGCTCATTTCTTCTAGGACCCTAAGAGAAGCGGCCACAGAGGTTTTGGTTTTGTGACCTTTGCAGAAGAAGGTGTCGCAGATCGTGTATCTCGAAGGTCTCACGAAATTTGTGGACAGCAGGTATTAAAATAAAATTCTGTTACAAATGAAATTGTGTTGATGACCTTTTTTCTTATTATTTATTATTTACTACTTTTGCAGGTTGCAATAGATTCAGCCACACCTCTTGATGACGCTGTTCCCAGTCAAAATTTCATGTTGAATAGTGCTGAAACCTTTGGGGGTTATGGTGGTCCTATGCGTACATACGGCAGAATGTATGGGAGCCTTGATTTTGACGATGTAAGTGCTTTTAGTTCCATTTTACTTGTTTAAATTGGAAACAGCACAAAAGTAAATTGTATTTAATTTTTAATCCAACAAGTTGACAATGGTCAAAATCACATGGATTGCCATTTTAATTTTTTAATAGAAGAAAGTGAATTGTTAGTTGCTTTTATGGGTATGATCTAAAGAATTTTTTTTGCTATTGTGTGATTTTAAATCTATGCTACTTTTGCATTTTTGTAGTGGGCTTATGGAATGGGCACCGGAAGACCACCATCAAGAGGGGACTGGAGGTACAGGCCATACTAATAAGTTGCATCCTTGTTTCCTCCAATTGCTAGATGTAACGATGTGCATGCATTCAACCAATAAATTAACTTGTGGACGATTATTTCTCAGATTTCTTTTCTTTTCTTTTCTTTTCTATTTCCTTTTCAGAAGAAAAAGATTTGTGGATAATGTTAAATGTACCAACATCAAAACTTGTCGTATTGTCTTGGATGCTCAGTAGTATACAGTAGGTTTGCATCTGTAATGTTAACTTGTGACATGAGCTTGTTCAATTGATCATAATGCATCAGAACATTCTGTGGTATGTGATGCAATATTCCTCTCTCTTTAACTGCTCTTTATCTATCAACATCCTATCCCCTACACCCGTTTCGTTTCTTTTGTGTATACGTGTATTTCCCTTGCTGCCAGCATGGGCTTAATTCCTCTGCTGTTCTGATTAGTTTTGAAAAAGGGCTTTGCTGTTTTAGCAAAAGGGAGTAAATTAAGTTCTTAGTCATCAAAGAACATTACAATTTGTTGCAACTATACGTTGTGTCATCATTTTAACAAAGAAAATTGGACCTTCGCATTCTTCAACTGTTTAAAGATTCAATTTCGGCTAATATACGCTGTCCTGTCTTTGATGAAACAATGTACAATATTGAAGATTAAAGCAGCCTAATGAACAGAGTAGGCATGTACAAAATTTGGATCTGGAAACTTTGCAGAAACTAGGTATGATGGCAAGTGAAGCAACTCCTGAAACTGAAAGAACTCATTCGGGCATTCTTATGGAAGAATGCGGTCTTGGTCTTGTGGGAAGCCTTGGGTATTTGTTGGCTTTGTTTGACTGAGATTGAGCTTCTCATTTCTTGTGCTTTCATCTGAGCTTGTTTTAGCTTGTTCAAGATCTTTTCTATAGAGTATGATCTATCTTTTTCCAGCTTCATCTGAACCAGATTTCCAAAATTAGTACAGCTTACACGCAATACCATCAACTTCTATACCTTTTGTGTACTCAGTGAGGCATTTCTCATACTTGCATTACCAGATTATGGTCTCATATAAGTTATAACAAATTTTAAGTAAAAGGAATATGAATCCACTTCTGAATAATGGCTTCATAATAAACATAATCATGCACATGCACATGCACACATGTATGATATATACGCCATTATGTAATGTATATCACCATGAATTACGAACCTCAAGTTTTCTAATGGCCGCTTCAGCTTTAGCCTTCTGCAAGTTCTCCCACGCAGTGATCTTGGCTTCTTCTCTTTGTAACCTGCACATGACATCAGAAGTTTTTGGCAATGGTCCATTTACAATCACTTTCAACTGTTAGCCATAGAAGAAAAATGATAATCCTCAATTTCAAAATATCAAACATCCTGGAAGTCTCATTACACTGGTTTAAACTTGAACTGAAACCTTCTGTTATTTATTTAGTTATATATTTCATTTACATACAAATGCAGAACAGGGACTGATCTTAATTTCAGAACTTGAAATGAATAGACATGTCAACTTAGCTATGAACAAAATGGTTTCACATGTGTTCCTTTTGAAGAAAATAGAGAGGAAATTATAACATACTTTGAAATGCTTGTTGCGACCTCTGAAAGATCCAAAGATGGAGCGAAAGTGCCAGTAAAATTTTGATAGAATTCCTCAACATCAGGCAAGCCTGCCTTAATTCTTCTAGATCCATGTCTTTTGGACCAGCTAATCGTAGTGGCTCCTTTGTCTACCTGCACTTCTCTAACTTCCAATTTAGAAGGATAATCATTTTGTAACTCAACAACAGAATGGATAGATGGAGAGAATAAAGATTGCCCTATTGGCGATGTGTTGGCACTACTCTCAGGACTCATCTGTGTTGCCATGTCTCTTCTTGAAGCCACATGAGAAACCATGGCTTCTGCATCAAGCTTCTCATCTGCATGCAACATTGGAAAGTTAAACATCAGAAAACTGTAGCACAAAGGAGCACAATCAGAAAACTGAATTACAAGTTTGTAAATTTACTTAGCGTTTTCTTCTCAAATATAACTGAAAGAACTCTAATTACTCGCAACCATCTCTCAGTTGAAGAGCAACAGTTTGAACAAACTCATGTAACCTGTAGGTGTGTCATTATAACCTCACTAAAAAAAATAGTTGTTGCAAAAGATAGAGGAAAACTTTATGGATCCATGAACAAATTATACACAAGATAAACAAGTTCTCAGCCAGTCTACACCAATGCAGTTGATTTCTTTTCAAAATTTTTCTTTTGTACCTTTTTGTAAAATTCTATAATATTTTTACAATATGTAAAAGAATCATTTTGTATATACCAATGAAATGAATTCAAAGAATTAATATCTAACTATGTGCTAGACTTTCTACCCTCTGACTCAGTAAATTTACCACTTGTGCACATGGTTATTTCTTCTTCTGTTTTTTGGCTCTTTTTTGACGGTTTTTGTAACAATATACCAGCCCAACCCAAACTACTTGCATCTGTCTAAATTATCTTATAATAACTATCCATCAGTAATGCTATCGGCCCTAAATTTTTAAAAACTTGTTTAAATCTCTGGACTAATTTTATATCTTCACTATTAAAATATTTTTGTCCATTCTTACTTAATTGGTAATCTTGAGAAATATTGCAGAAGTTTGACAGTTACATGAGCTCGAGCAGCAGCACCATAGCAGAAAAAAAAAGCCATGTATCCCCAGAAAATTCATTAAAACTGTAGCAGAAAATTATATCTTCACTACCAAAATATTTTTGTCCATTCTTATTTAATTTAATATTCTTGACTGAAGTTTTTCACTTTCTGTTCTGCCTGGTCCCAACAGTTCCATTTTCCATGAGTAGCATCAGTTTGAGGTGATGCTATAATTGCAACTCAACTCAAAAGCAATTGAATTTCTTGAAAACTAATTTCAAATTTAAGCACTAATTACATGAGAGACATTTAATCAACAGGCAGGATGTGATGTTTGTGAAGAGACACGCTAAAAGATCATCTCCTTTAGATTTTCTTAATTAACACAAATCACTATATTATAAGAAGTGCATAATCCGCTAATGGGTATTTAATTATGAAAATGAATGTCCAATGAACAAATAGTTCCAGAAGCTAAAAATCAAGGGCTGTTGATTGCAAGTTAACAAACACACTAAAATACTCAAGAACATCAGCTAATACCTGGAGAGCTTGGCAAAGAATCTTCACTTGCAAAATCTGACCATCCAGGCACACTACTTGACCGAGCAGCATGTTTCCCGTTCTGCACCAAATAACCCTGCTCATAAAAATTGACGCCGCCACCACCATAATTGACAGAAAGTCCATCTGCTACCAACACACCAGTCGAAAATGGAGAAGCCGCCATAAAATTCTTGACACTAGCACCATCAAGAACCTGCATTGCAGGTGAGCAACTCGAATAGTGCATCCCAGGTGGAACAATAGGCCCACTTTTGGACTTGGGCCGTCTCTGAAACTGTGAATGTAATGAATTCTGATTGGTCACGGTACTGTGACCTGAAACTGGACTACAAATCCATCTCTCTGCATCTTCCCATTTGGAAGGCAATGCCCTGCCGCTATAAAATGGTGTTAAAGCAGCAGCACTTATGTGTCTCCTGCTACTGGTTGTTGGGTGTGGCACACGCTCTGAGCTCCATCCCTTTGGAGCTCCTGGACTTGGAAATGTTCTCAAATTCAGAGATGAAGAATTATTAACAGGGTTTTTCTTCATTTCTTCTAATAACTACCAACTAGACATAGAACTAATTGATTTATCTCTTTTCTGAAACTTAGTTTATGTTAATATTTTAATATGGTGAGGTGAGATAAACATTTAATGTTCAGAAACCAGAACTGACAAGTAGTACTGATATTTGTCTTCATTACATTTCAAGACAATGCTCATGGGGGGTTGGCATAGTGACAATTGATGCATCAAGTAATACAGTTCAACAATTTAGGATGTGGACAAATTTTACATTAAATTATGATACTGATAGGCAGAAAGAGACAGAAAGAGAGAGAGAGCCATCTTTTGTTGAAAATATTCTGAATTCTCCTCTTCTATTTATGTTTTACTATTTTTAACTGCTGCACATGCACTACTGTGGTGGTAAACTGGTAGAGTAATCATATACATTCATAAAATTTTCCCAAAAGTTTTTCCACCCCTCACTGTAGTTACAGTGAGCTACAATAATTCACAGTAGCTAGCGAGGGAAGTAGGGAATTTTTAAGAAAAACTTTATGTATGTATATCATTTTTGAAACTGGTAATATATTTCCACAATGGGAGTCTTGGCAATTTTCATACTTTACCGGAAAGTGTAGAGGTGGGCACTATCACATTCGGATCGGATCGGACCAAATTCGAATTCGATAAGAGTGGATTTGTTTGGTTCGATCGGATTTTGAGTCCTTATCGAATTGGATCAGATTTGATTTGATAACTATAGAATCGAATCTGATTTATTCGATCCAATTTGAAATCTTAATAAATCAGATAAATTCGATTTGATAACAAATCTGAATCTGATAGATCATCCAATTTGATAATGAATCCGATAATGGGTTCGATTTGATAACAGATTTGATTCAATAACAAATCTGATTCGATAAAATTGATTTGAATTTTAAGTTATCTGATCCGATTCGATAAAATTGATATGAATTTATCAATTTTATCGAATCAGATCCGTCATTGAATCAGATATGTTATCGAATCGAATCTACTATCAGATTCAGTATCAAATCGGATCCTCTATCATATTCGAATCTATAATCAAATTGGATTCTCTATCGGATTCGAATTCGTTATCAAATCGGATAAAATCTGATTTGATCTAATAATTATCAAATTTATCCGATCCGATCTAAAATTCGGCGAACCAAACAAACACGATCCGATCGAATTCGAGAGACAAATCCAATCCGATCCGATGCCTAGGCCTAAGAGAGTGTAAATTACAACAAAAGAAGAGATTGTCCAGTGCACTGTCCTGACCTAGACGCAACATAAATCAGTCAAAAAAGTGTATGATAGCAAGGAATATAAAGCAAACTGAGAAAGTTGGAAGTTACATTACATTTGGGAGTTAAAAGAAACCAGCATCTGTTTAATTATCTGGATATACATTATTCGTTTTGGGTTACATAACAGGAAAATGATTTCAAATCCAAATTCTATACTCTCATACAAGTTAAGGATTGCAGCATCATGCCCATAACTTTGTTTTATGAACTTTCCATTTTTAAGATTCTGGTTGTTGTTTCTTCTTTCATTGTTTTGATTTCTTGTTATTGTTCAAGAATGTGGATGTATTCTCATGAGGCATATGATTATAAAACAACAATATACATTTTATGTTAAATAAAAAAATTTGTCGATTATGGGGCAAGTAACTTGATTCAAGCAAAGACACAAATCTCTTTCGGTGAGATTTTGTATGGATTGATTGTGCATCATTCCCTATGAACAGCATTATTGCATATGCACCGACAGCAACTCTGTGCCCCTTCATCATCAAAAAAAAACAAAAAGAAAAACAAATATTGCTGCTTGGTTTAGGAGATTGGATACTTTTTTCAGCCTAGATTCAAGTCGAGTTTGATGATTTTTTATTAAAAATCTTAATTATGATTGAGATTTATAAAATTTAAGATAATTTTTTACGACGAAATCAGAATTATAAAATCTCGATTCAAACGATACACCTAAATGCACATTATATATATATATATAATAAGATTTTGATTCTTTTGAATTTTGAATTATTTTTATTTTACCTAAAATATGTTCTTAAAGTATATTATTTGGATATAGGTTTATGATTATTGTATTAATTAATATCACGTCATTGGATGTAAATAATATATATGAGGAAAAATCTAAGATATTTCTTCTAAAAGTATTTGGTACCTTGCTTCCGGATGTCTGCTTGTCAGTTACAAGCATTAAATCTCGTTGACTCGCTATCGATTTGGACAATCAATTGAAAATGATTATTGGTATTAAACGCAAATCACCATCACAAATGTACTGAATCCGTGGTAGCCATTTGGGATTCAGAAATACATCCAATTCAAATTAGTCCGTATTTTTGGGCCTGTCTAAACTGAAGTCCAGGCCCACTCTAATTTTATAAAAATAACTTTATTATACCAATAATATGATTTCTCTATCTTAGTCCATAAATTGATTGTATATTAATTTGTTATCAAATAAAAGTTGAAAGTGTTTTTATTTTATAAAGTATTTTTGTAAGAGAATTAACCTTATTTATAAGATATTTACCAACAACCAACTAGCATTTTTCTACATCTTGTTTTTAAATTATTGTAATCAAACATTCACAAATTCACTTGGCAAAAAATTTATCTATGATAATTATCTTGTAAAAAGAAACATGGTCAATAATAATTTTATAAATTTATAAGAATATTACTTTTCCTCCATCCCCAAGGTCAGATCCCTCTTTCTTCTCTCCTCTCTCTCTTCTCAATTTTATAATAAAACCCTTAGTCATTTAAACAAATGACAAATCCAATCTTTTTTTTAAATTTTTCTTCCGCAACAAAGAGTTAGAATATGATAATTGTCTTGTAAAAAGAAACGGGATCAATAATAATTTTACAAATTTATAAGAGGACTACTTTTCCCCCTCCTCAATGTCAGACCCCTCCTTCTTCTCTCCTCTCTCTTCTCAATTTTACAATCAAACCCTTGGTCATTTAAATAAATGACAAATCCAATATATATATTTTTTTGAAATTTAAAAGATGTACGAGATATTTCCTTAAGATTTATTAATTAATTTATTATTTTTACTAAATAATGTATTTCAAAAATCAATGTAAAAGAAATCTGTGAAGAATAGAGTAAATAAGTCATTTCGGGAGAGACAATGGGAGGGGGGATTGACATGGGGTGGGAGGAGTAATTTTCATTTATAATCATCATGACAATCAACATTTATGTACTAGGGGTGGGCAATTTCGAGAATGGAACAGGTTACAGGTTCAGGAGTTTCCATTCGGGTATTGGAAATTAATTCCAAAAAGGTCCGGAAGTAATACTCATATCCCCTCCCGTCACGAACTTGTTCGGATCAAGAATTAGGTGTCCGTCGGGAATTGGGGACATCAAAAGAGTGATTTACTTGCTTCTAGAACAGATGATATGATCCTCTTTGGTCTCTATACATGCACAAAGTGCATTATATGAAATTATGAATGCTCGTTTTCTTTTAGCAAGTTTTTATGTGTGCTTACTGCTTAATGTAATGATTTTATACCTGGCTTTAATGGTAATCTTCACCCGTCATTTTTTTGCATCTGGTTTCCAAGTGTGCTTCACAACTTGGAATGATTTTGCTTTTTCTTGTGTTAGGGAGATAATACGGCTATTGATAAATTGGACCTCACTGAAGATGTGGCTGGTGATAAATAGCACCCAAATATTCTGGATTATCAGATTCCTAAAGATTCCAGTTTTGACATGTATTAGACCTCAGTACTGCTTAATGTTGAAGTGAAATACGGATTGGATAATAAAAATTATTGAGGAGATGCGAAAGCACAAAGTAAATCTTATTAAGACTTCCAATATCTCTTAAAATAAATGATGTACGGGGAAGCAGTTTGCAATCAGTTATCATAAGGGGAAGGATGCGAAAAAAATTAAAAGGGTTCTGGGAATTTCCGAATCTGACCCAAGAATTCTCGAATCCGACAATACCCGATTCATACCCGATCGATCCTGAGTACTAAAATTTACCCAACCCTATTTATCTTATATGCTTATAGCAAAGACGAGATAAAGTATGGCAAGAGTTTTCTTGTATGACTCGATTTACTAAATTATTACTACATCACATGCACTAATCTTTCGAACAAATTTCATTTTTTTTTTACCATTTTTATTACGCAGGTATTGGGTAATTTGTTCCAACTTCCAGGAGTCTTGTAACCTAAATATGTGAACCAACCCTGACGAACAACCAAATAACAACCTCCTGAATATGCCAACAAAAATATTATCAAACTTATTTTGTTATTTACATACAACCAAGTAGTATACCAGTCAAAGTTACAAAACATAAGTTGATCGATTGATGTGTCTCCTCTACACCCTCATATTTCAATCACATGGACCACCACTGGACTCCAAGGGGCCAAAATACTCCTTAGCCCAGCCCCACTATCTCCATCAATCAGTGCCTTGAACGGCTTAAACAGCGAGAAGGGGAACGAGAGCGAGTACGAGAAGGGGAACGAGAGCGAGTATGAGAAGGGGAGCGAGAATGAGAATAATTTCTTCGAGAACTCCTGCTCCTACTTGGACTTCTGCTATACCTTTGTCGTCTGCAACAAAAAAAAAACATCATGAAACCAGGTAAAATGGATTATATTCAGCAAGAGTAATGGCTAGAAGTCAATACTCTTAAGTTTGATATGAGTTTGAAACCAGGTAAATTGGTATAACACACATCATGTTAGGTGTTATCGACAATAGATACAGCTTTAAACAGGAGGAACGATTACCAATTTAGCATGCGCAAATAAAATAAAATGCCAAAATACCAACCCATCAAATGAGATCCTATCAACCCCCAAAATACATTTTTATAAAATCATCAACCAAAAGGGAAGTCAAACCACACTCATAGACCAACCAATAACACCACACTAGTGAGGAGAATATGGCACAATACTAATGCAATGTACAAATATATGCAGCACATAATCTGCGCTTATAACTTTCCAAGGGATGTCTAAAGGTGTCCAGTTGTAGCAATAATAACTCATGATACATATAAGTTGAATTTTGGTGCTTATAGTAGTATTAGTAGAATATGCTAATGCCTCCAAACTGCAGATATGAGACAACAATTAGAGACTAAATATATTCTTTTCTGGTTTGAATTCATTGTCAAAAATGGTTTAAATAAAACAGGATATTATGAATATAAACAACATTTAAGGCTATGCCAATCCTAAGCAGACATTCGGTTCATTAAAGCACCCCAACTATTTATTTAAGGCTCTAATGTCCGTAATTTCATCAGCCACAGAAGAATGGGTGCATTAACAAATGAGAGACAGTAAACCCACTAATCAAAACCTGAATGCAGGAGCGAAAACATTATGAATTACCTTGGAGGAGACCGGCTGTAGCTCCTGCTGCGGCTGCGATGCCTACGACTCAATCGGCTTGTTTCTGCAAGTTTTTCCTGCCTCTGGCGCTCCTGCTCTCGTTTCTTAGCCATTTCAGCAGCAGTATCTTTTTTAACTGCAAGAGCAAAAACTTGGGCAACTTGAGTATGAAGTATATATGGAACAATAACATAAGAGAGAGAAATAATGTAATAGGAAATGTAACTGCATGCTCAATTAGCTATTTTGCTAGGTAAATGCTCATTCATGGGTCATACTTTGTTTGTTCAACTGCTTGCTCATAATCCTTTTTAGCCGCTCCTGAGGAGTTTCTTTCTTCTCCCCCTGTGACTGTTTTAAGGGGCCACCAGTAGCATTTGATTTGGTTAACTTCAATAATGCTGAAGATGTGCTGTGACGAAGGAAACATGTGATATTTCAAAGTTAACAGCAATCAATTTATTAAAGCTTAAACAAACAGGATTTACAAATTGGCAAAATATCAAGAAGTCCTGCAAAAAAACAACCCTCTAGGCAAGACTAAAGCATAAACACAATGGAGGTCTCAGTCTAGATGTGCTCTAAATATTACCCTACGGTTGGTTTAATTGACTTCGTGCTCTTTTCCTTGTCAAGGGATACACCAGACGCTGGATCAACATGCAGAGCCTCAAGTATGCAACCAGATGATGGCCTGCAGGAAAGAGAAGCATCAGAGAGACCGATTTCAAAAATTCGCAATGATTTCCAATTGTCTATAAAAGGTCTATTTCATGAAAAAATAAGCTCCAGAAAGGAAGCCTCCTTTCCTCTCCCTCTTGCCAGTTATGCTGATAAACCCTAGTCCCTAAGCCTGATTTATTATCCTAAACCAGAAAAGATAGCCTCAAGCAACAAAATGGGGATAAGCTGCAGCAGAGTAAAAGACTGTCCAATCTATCTTTGCAAGAATTAAAGGTCCAGTGCTCCGACCGGTTTAATAAATCAGCCTGGGCTCGAGGAGATGACGGTGGAGAAAATCCTTCAAGCGTTGGTTCATTCCCATCACCGGGGGCCCCAAATTCAGTAATATACTCTACTTTAGGTGTCCTTGACTTGCTCCGATGAACTTCATCAGAATGACCTCCACGTGCCTGGCGCCTAGAGTATGATGGGGAGTACGACCGTGATCTGGACCTTGATCTGCAAGGATGGAAACCACTCAATGTGCATCTTCAAAACTCACATGCAAGGAAAAAAAAGAAACCACATTTCCCAGAAACACCAACAGAAGGCATACCTTCTGAAGCGAGGATAAGCTTCATAAGTTGGACTTCGTCTTGGCTCCCTGTGTATGAAAGTACCGAGCAACGTTATGATGAAACTGATAACAATGAATAATCTACAATTTTGTAACAAGATATGTGATTGCTTAAAAGTTAGAAAAAATAGATATGGCAGACTTCTACCGGTAAGGATCATGATGGATTACTCGAGTTCCAATTACCCGAGCAGCTTCTCTTTCTCTTTCCCTTTCTATCTGAGAAGCTTTTCTTCTTTCCTTCCGACTCAACTTCCTCTACAGATTCAGAATGTGGTGACTTGTGATTATGGCACTATTGAGCACAAGAAAGTAAAATTTGATTTCAATCCAAATTTGTGACAAACTTACAATTGCAGGATCTCCTTTAATTGCCTCCTTTTGCCTTCTCTCTTCCTCTTTAGCTTTTTTATCCATATATACAAGCCAACCATACCTTTTCACACCAAATTCTTTTGCTATTATTTCCATTCCTTCATCATTGCTATCATCACTATTATAATCATCTTCATCATCATCCTCGTCTTCATCCTCATCTTCATCATCTGGAAAATGGGTTTCCTCATTTCCATTTCCATCATAAGAGAATCCAACCTGTGAATATGTGCCCTTGTTTGCAGGAGGCTGTGGTGGCTGAAATCTATCAGATGTGTAAAAAGACAGAATAAAATATCATATTTGTAACAGTCACATGCATGACATAAGCAACTTGTACAACACTAGAAATTAGAAAATAACACCAGCAGAGGATCAAGTTTTTAATCCACGCGAACAGCATAAAAAATTTGTTAACTTTATTTAAAACAAGCAGAACTTTAAAACAACTTAACAAATATATTTTAAACATTTCTCTGGAAATTGACAATCTAAGCCTGAAAGGAATAGAAAAAATTCCTATAATAATACATCATATCATATTGCTTGTTGACTAGATAACACAATGCAGATATGTAAATGACCAACGAAATGAAAAAGATATCTAAACCTGTCTGATGCAAAAGGGGCAGCAACCTTTGCCTCCATCTCTTGATTTACATGTTGCAAACTCTCCTCGTCAGTATCTGTTATTGTAAAAGGTGAGCTTAAAAAGTTATTCTCATATTCATCCCCAGCTAAAAATAAATCTCAAGTTGACCTCAAAGGTGGGGGGAAAGAGAAAATTGTCTCGAGTTCTTTGGCATAAACAGAAGGCAACCAAGGAAAGATATTTTAAAACTTCCATAAATTCAACACATCTAACACACAAAAAAAAAAATTTGAAAAAAAAAAGTACCGACATCCTCTACGTCGATGCTTAATTAAATCCCGATAGCGCTCAAAATTAACAAACTCTTCTAGTTCTTCTTCTTCTTCAGACTTCTCTTGAGCATGAAGACGCTTCACGGGCTCCCTAATGAAATCTAGAAGGGCCCGACCATCAAATCTACATAAATAATAACTTAAACCTTCAATCCCAAATATTCATCAAAATACTTGTCTAAAATCAAAAGAACATAACAATAAACAACATATACACAAAAAATGTGAGGCAGAGAGAGAATTCTACCTATCAATCAGAACATCTTGTTTTCCATTCCAAGGTATCCTACAGCACAAGTTAAAGATCAGCAATGAGTTTTATCAACAACATAAAGGAATAGAAATTGATGCCACCGAAACAATGCCAGCCAAACATGTTAATTTAAACTAATTTCTGAGCTACTAATTATTCGAGTATTTCATACCGACCCCTAATGCATAAGTTGACTATAAGATGTCACTTCTATCATAGTTTCCCTTAATCGATCATGAATAGAGTCAATTCACTATCTCACTCCTATAATTTTTGCAGATATTACATAATTAAATAACGATATTGAAACCAATATTAATAATTCAATCATTTTTTCCTGAAAGTTCAGTTATAACAACAATGATTTTCACCAATTAAACCCTAAATAAATTAATAAAAGAAATAGTGGAAAAAAGGTCTCACAGGCCTTGCTGGTCCTCAGAAGCCTGATAGAGGCCATCGTCACGGTACACGCGGGAGCGAGAGCCGATGACCTGAATGGACTGCTGAGGATCGCCGCGCCGCTTCGCCAAGAAGACGGCGCGTCTCTGAGCTCGCTTTCTTGCCGCGTCCATCATGTCGTGTACTTTTTTCTCCGATCTCCTGGCCTCATGCCACATCTTTCACGATTTCCAAACCCTAACTCTAGACTCTCGGCGATTTATGCCTCTGCTAACTCGCGCAATGTAGTTGCTTAGACCTTTTTTGTTTTGTGCTTGTGGCCATCGTCAGTTTACTTGAATTGTTATTCTAAGATCTGGACCGTTCGTCTCAACCAAAAAGAAACAAGAAGATCCGGACCGTTCGCGTCATAGTTGAGGGTCCCTGGGAACAAGGTGAGAGTTTTACACGTGGTGGTCTCCTTTATCTTTCTAATATTTAGTTTTTTTTTTTTTTTGGAACTCAAGTGAAATAAACTAATCGCACGTTAAATTTATTTATTCTCAAAATTTAGAAGTTTAAATTTTACTCTCCAAGCTCACCTAAATAACTAATATACCCTTAGTAAACAAAAATAATTTTAATAATTATGTTTTTACTAAAATAAACTAACATATAAACTTATTAGTGTACGGGCCAAATTTAGACTAATGATATAATTGTCTTTTCGCTCAGGCCCAATGACAGATAGAGCCCAAATTCCTTCAAATGATTTTCACGCTAAGGTTTGACCACACGCCTGAACCTTTTGCATCTCGCCCATATTCTAGTGAAGGCCCTAATGCCAAGCATCCCATTTGCTTTCCATCGAAAAAGTATCATTTCACATTTGATTAATCTCCGTACATTCAGCTAACTCATCTCATCACCGAAAGATGAATGCTAAAACACTTTAGGGGTCCCACCCCCATAAATGTAGCCCATGTGCCAACCAGAAAAACAAATCCTTCAGACCTATAAAAGGATATAAAATTCATAATAAAAGGGGGGCCTCAATATTCTTACGAGGGGGCCTAAGCATCCTTATTAGAGCTCAATGATTCTTACTTGAGCTCTCAGAGCATTCTACCCCTCTAAACACCGGACCACCGCCCTCACGCCGACCCAAAAAGGTCAAGGTAACCTCAAACTTCCCTCTTCCACTATACATCACTCGTCTTCACAACTGACTTGAGCGTCGGAGCGCCTACAGCGCCCACCACACCGGTGGGAATGAACTCCCCACTCACTCTACCTTCGTTTTGCATGATCGTTAGTGCCCTATCATACAAATTCTCGATTGTGGACCTCAGGCGAAATTCAATGTCCACAATTAGCAAACTTTAGATTTATTAAACCAGACACTAAATTTTTTAGGTATTTCAAACCAAAACAACTATAATATACTCTGTTATTTATTTTCCAACAAAAATAAAGTTAATTACCCAAAATGCATTTGAAAAAATAATCTAAACAAATTGAGTTTGTTTATAACTATTGGACTAATCAAAACTGGAAGTTATAAATTATCCGTTGACGACTGATTTTCGTTCCAGGGGTAATTCGGGAAAATCACTTCTCGAACAAACCTCCATCAACTGTGAATTTATTTGGTTTGTTGGAAGCCAAATGCAAATTTAGTAAGAAATTCAGAAAGCACACAGACAAACCAGAGGATTTAATGTGGTTTGGCGGAATGTATCCAACCTACGTCCACATGTGTAAGGGAAATAAAATATTTATTAGGTACTCAGGTATGACCGACCTGCACTAGCTCTCGCTTACCCTTAAGCTTTTTGCTTTCTTTTTTATAAGTTATGTATGAAATAATTTAGCCAACCTCTTACAATGAGTTCTCTACCCATTTATATAATGCGCCTAAAACCACTATTCCGTCAACTCGTGACCTCAGCCACGTTACCAAGCCATCATTGTGTAGATTCTTTTCCTCAATCAACCTACTAGTAGTAGTTCTGCCACCTGACACCTCTACTATCTGCCATATAAATTTCATTAAATTGCTCATTCTTGGTAACAGTTACACGCTCTGCCCATGTGCCAGCTTGTATTCTAATCACTCCTATTAGATTGCGTGTGTCAGTGGATAAGCTTGCAACCCTACTCAGTCCCATCAGCCGCTGGCCTACTTCTATCTCATCAATCATTGGGAAGCTCAAACCACTGTTTAGGGCTTTCGTCGCCCATCTAAGAACACAATGCTGCGACCCCGACCCATATCCTCGGGTCGATTCATCGAAATAAGTAACGTTCTTCCTTGTATCTACTAACAGGCCGGGTCAGTAGAAAAGTCTTTACTTCTCCCACATTCTCTTCAAAAAGGTCATGTATGCACTGAGCCCATTTTTATGTGGAAATATTCAGAAATAACTTCTCTTGATGACAGTCCGAACTGTTATGATTTTCTTCTAACTTGTATCTTTTAGTGATCATCTTCCTCATGTGTATGTGACTGTGTCTCGGCTGGATCCCCCATGTTCATTGGGTCAGTATCCAAATATAACCGAACCTGATCCACTGGTCGAGTCAGACACTTCTGAGCCCATTATCCTTGTAAAGATCTTGGGCCCCATCTTGGCAAGTGAAATTCTCTTAACACCATTCTTCATATTTCAAATCTTCTCGGGGCTGAAAATCACCATCAATATCTGTCCCCTAGTTTTCGGTATCAACTAGTCTGTGAGTTGGTGCCGGGACTATAATGGTGGTTTGGATTATCCACTACTCCTCAGGTGTCAATCCTGCTATCAATCAAACAACATACTCCTCAGGTTTGGAGAGCATTCATATGGTCAAAAAATCCCGCCTCGTGATGATTGTTTCATTAAATGTCTCTCTAGGGTTCTTAAACTGCCCCTTGGAATTTGTGTTGTCATCATGGCCTTCTTTAAATTCCTATCACATCATTCTAGGGCTTCCATTTCTTTGCCTCCCCGAGATGCCACACGTCGTGCATCCATGGCCCGCGCACCAAAATCGAGTATAATTGGATCCCAACTGAACAGTCGTTCCCATTTCGTCTTTCCATTAGAATTCAACCGGGTGAGATAATCATCACACGTGTCACCGATCATACCCTTTATCTTCCATTGAACGGTCAGAATCAAACCGAGCTGCCTATTTAAAGGCCACTGTACTCTATTTCGCTCTTGCATCACTTTGTCTTCTCCAAAGAACATCAGTAAGTTTCTCTGCCTTCTCTGCCCGCTACGATCTTCCCAACCGTCAACCTCTTCACAAGTTCTTCAACGCTCTCTTCAATATTCCCAAGTAAGTTCTTCTCCGATTACCTTTCTTTTTGATGTGTGTTTCTGATTTCAATAATGTTGTATTGAATGTTTGTATTCGTGTTCTGAGTTTTGGGGGTTTTCTGTGATAATGGGAATACGAGGGGTGGGTTTACTCATGAATATACATGTGATTTGTGTGTATATGCTTTTCTGGGTTTTTTGGGAATGAAGGGTTTATATTTCTGTGTTCTGTATGTGTTTGATTTCGATTGTGTTTTGGAAGACTTACTACTTCGCCCTTGCTAGGGCGTTTAGAATTTTCTAGGGTTAGTAACTTCGGTAGAGATGCATAATAACTATAGATTTAATGTGCTTTACTAACCGAAATTATGAACCGACCTTATGTCTCGGGTCACGTCTTGATAGAAATGTATGGGTCTGAGTCTGAGTCTTCTTCCCCCACTCCCCTCGAGGTCTTGCCTATAGCCCTGGCCCCACACACAACCATACACAGCTCGGGATCTGAGAGTCACAGCGACTATGATGCCACTCCGACTGCTTCATAGGAGAACAACCAATCCTACCACAAACGGGTACCCCGGCCTGAGACAAATCATACCAAGTTTGACTTCGTGAACCTCGACATGGACCGGGCTTCAGCAATCACCGAGACTGAGCTGGAGCAATGGAGGGAAATGTTCGATATTTCGAAGGATATCAGCCTAGCCGTTCCGAGGGAATGAGACCAAACAAGCCGACCCGAAAATGATATCGTGGCATTGTGCACTACTTTCTTCGCTATGGGACTACATATGCCCATCCAAGGCTACTTCGCAAGGATGCTAACCTCCATGAACATAGTTCCATGCCAACTAAACCTGAACAATAGGAGAATCTTGGCCAGCTTGTACGTCATCTAGAGCCGAGCAGGGCTGGGAGAGCCGACCTTCTCTGAACTGAAGAGGCTTGTACCAGATGAATGACAACCCAAAAGAATACGAGGGTTGGTAATACCTCTCTGCTCATGTCGAATTCCCCACCTCAATACCAATCTCTCGGCCACCAACAAGAACTTCAAAGATAAGTGGTTCTTCACTGTGGGCCCCTATGGACAACAACAATTAGTTAATGGTGAACTCCTCACAGTCCCCAATGTCTTCTCTGACGGAGATAACGACACGACCTATGAATTCCTTTTTTTTTTCTAACTTAACCAATTTCTAAACTCTGAAACATCTGCAGCTTGCTGGGGGAATCTCTCAAAAGTCCACAATGGGACCCGAGCTAGGGTGAAGAAGGCAACCGAATTTGGAGGTCACTACAGAGACCCCGTTAATTCCTTCATCTTGGTCGACTCGGGCCTAATCCCTAGTACTCTGCCACCCCAGTCGAGGCAGACTGGTAGGTTCTGACTGACATGCTAACTTTATGTTTTTTGCCTTGGTCTATTTTTCTCATTACTTTTTCCTTTTTCCTTTTTCCTTTTTTTATATTCTAAGTGTTTTTCTTTTTCTTTGCAGGAATGTCTGGCTCCCGAACTCTTTTCCTGCGTGCCCATGAGATATTACGGGCCTCCCGAGGTGGGTCCAGCATGCCACTGCCTCACCGCCACTAGGGCCGTCAAGCGCCCCATCAACTGCCATAGTCTTGACCCCTTCAATCCAACATGCACGTGCCCGACCGTCCGTTTAGACTACAAATACCTCCAGACCAGTCCAAGCCGCAATCACTCTTCCCCGACCGAGCAAGAGACGTCACCATTAGATCAAGAGGATGAGCCCGAGGAGCCGGTGGAGAGGGTTCCGAGGAGGAAAACAACAGCCCGGAAGGGCAATGCCCTAACAGTTCATCCCCAAGAGACCCTGGGTTAGGCATCAACAACTTCATTGAGGATGTGAGAGACAAGGTTGCTCACCTCCTCCCATCCTTCAATCATATGGGAGATTCCGTTAATTTAGAGAAAGCTAAGGAGGACGAAGGCCACTCGCTTGAGGATCTCATTACCAAATCGTGCATGGCCATCTCAAGGGTAATCGAACCATTCTCTCAAAACTTGTTCTTAATCATTTTTATTGTACCGACCCTGTTTTATGTGATGTAGATGGCTTACATCATGACCACCAATAAAAACTTATTGACGAATACTCTCTCAGATGGGGGTCAGGCCCAAAGACTGCAGAGTCACCTGACCGAAAGGGAACAAGAATTTTCAAGGTAGCTGGAGGAGGCTGAAGCTAAGATCCGAGCCTTTGAACAATCTGAACAAGGCAATAAAAATGAGATTGCCTACCTCCGCCGAGCCTCCGAATTTACGAAGAAAGAGAGGGATGATGCCAGAGCTGAGCTGACCCGAAAGGTTGATGAAATTAAGTCCTTATCGTGATGGGTTGCCTCGTCCGAGACCAAACTTGGGGAAAAATCAGAGCAACTTGAGAAGGCTCTTGAAGACATGAGGAGAATGTAGGCTGAGCAGTTTGTTCGTTTGGAAGCTGCCAAAGCAGAAGTTAAAGTCAAAAAGCTTGAAGAGTGCGTGCAGATATTCGAAATGCTTCAGCCCAACCGAAATCTAAACGCAATACACCGGCTCTTAAAGTGGTGTAAGAGGGAGATATCCCCGAGGCCATTCAAGATCCTATGCTAGTGTCCACTGTGCCTTCAGCCCAAAAAGATCCCAGCCCTTCTCCGTCTGCTGCTAATTCTGCCGAGGAAGCTCCTAGCCCCTCCACATCTGCTGCCCCAATTGAAGAGGTATCGGACCCCTCCTCGTCCATTGCTGCTGCCAATGCTACCAGTCTAACTGTCGACGTCTTTAACCTTGCTTAGCATACTTTTGACGAGCCTAACTCTGCTCTCGTTGTTTAATAGTCTATTTTTATTGTTGTATTTTTGTATGGGTGACCCTGATGGGCCATTGATAAAGAATTTTAATCAATGAACACTTACTTATTTTTCGCACTTGCAACTTCTTTATTTTCCATGTTGAAATGCATTATGAGCAAAGACCCGATGCGGGGAAATTTCTTTCAACACTTAGTCATTTTCACCAAAGTTAACACACTCATTCCCCTAATGGATCACACTGCTTAATAAACTTTGATGCCCGAGCCCCATATGAGTTCATTCTTGGAACACTTAGCAAATTCAGCACTTCTTTAAAATTAACAGCCTTTGCTTAACCTTCTCTCTCACTTTAGAGAATACATTTGGACCCGATATAGTGTGTCAACCCGGCCATAAGGGGAATATCCCCATTTGTGCCACTCAACACTTGACCATAGGGGAGAAACTCCAACCCTATACCAACAAGCACAATAAGGCCTTAGTGGGACATAACTCGACCCCAAGCCATCAAACTAATTGGCCATAAGGGAATATACCCTCCTCGTGCCACCAATATGGCCTCGGCGGAACGAATGCATCCCCGATCCATTAAACAAACTGGCCACAAGGGAATGTACCCTCCTTGTGCCACTAATATTTGGTAATGGGGGAAAAACTCCAACCTCATGGCAACAAATCGTACTAAGGCCTTGGTGGGACGTAACCCGACCCCTAGTCGATCAAGCAAACTAGCCACAAGGGAATGTACCATTCATGTGCCACCAACATGGCCTCGGCAGAACGAATACAGTTTCGAGCCATCAAACACACTGGACACAAGGGAATATACCTGCTTGTACCACTAACATGTCCTCGGCGGAACGAACGCAGCCCCAAGCCATCAAACAAACTGACCACAAGGGAATATACCCTCATTGTGCCACCAACATTTGGCCATTGGGGAAAAAACTCTTAACTTCATGCCAACAAATCATATTAAGGCCTCGAT